>JAJGOT010000541.1:47500-272500 GCA_022457155.1 Cladopsammia gracilis
AAAGTCTTTTTGTATTGGAAAGACCAGTGGAATTTACATGAATCCTTTTGAGCAGAAGAGCTATGTGATTTGCTTCAATGGAATATCAGAAGAAAGGGAGTGTCCTAACACGATGTTGTTCAATCCTAAAGAAAAGATTTGTGATGTACCAGATCAAAATTATACTCAACAGAGTGATAAAAAAATATCGAGTAACGTTATTACGTATACATCTTGGAAACGTGGTGTTGGAAAAACAAAAAGCAAAGATGGCAAATAAGGAGCTGACGGGCGAGAATGAAATAATAAAACTTTGTTTATTGATTTGTTTCTTATTAAAACAACAATATTAATAAAAATGCAGTGAATAGCAACAGAAAAGAAACTTCCAAACTTCTAAACCTAAATTTTGTAGACAGATCACTCGTATCACTGAAAAAGGAAAGATTTGAAATTCACCCTAACTGTATGTGCCTTCACCCTTTACAGAATACTTAGCAAGAGTAGAGGAAAAGTACTGCTCTGTTTTTAAACTCTTGTAGCTTCCAAAGTATTCATTAATGAACCATTTATGTTAGATAACAGATTGTGGTATTCACTGTGGTATTTTCTTAATGTACTGTTCTTTGAAGATCCATTTTTCCTGCTTTCTCACAAGCTGTAAAAGTGGGAGTGGGAGTGGGAGTGGTAAAAGTGTAAAAGTGGGAATAGTATAGGGTGTATCGAATTACGTTATAATTCATATGTAATGGAAAGAAAGGAAGAGTCGCTGAATTTTCGTTCAAACCCTCTATTATTATTTTTTTTAAGACCTTAACTTCATACAAACCGCCGTTACTTTTTGAACACCGCTACAATTATATTGTTCCCTGCACCACCACAATTTTACTTTTTCTCCAACAACCACCACCACCATTACAATTCTATTGTTCCCACCACCACCACAATTCTATTGTTCTCTCCACCACCATAATTCTATTGTTCCCTCCACCAACACCACCATCACAATTCTTTATTTTATTTTATTTTATTCTATTTATTTATTTATTTATTTATTTTATTTTGTTTATTTTATTCTTATTTTATGTTATTCTATTGTTTCCCTCCACCGCCACCGCCACCACAATTCTATTTTCCCCCACTACCACAATTCTATCATTGTTCCCTCCACCACCACCACAATTATAATGTTCCCACCACCACCACAATTTTTTTGGTCCCTCCACCCCGCCACCACAATTATAATGTTCGCACCACCACCACTACAAATCTATTGTTCCTACCACCACCACTACCACCGCAATTCTATTGTTCCGCCCACCACTAAACCGGTTAACAAACCTGGTAAGCTTAAAATAGAGTATATCATCATCTATTTTAATGAGATACTATACCGCATTTTATTCATGATATACAGGCAATGGCTTATGACGTTATCAACGTTAATTTATTCCACCGCAAATGATGAGATTTCAACGAAGAGCATAATTCGGTGCGTCCTATACTACTAACAATGTAACTTGCATACTAGTAAAAGAAAATCCTTACACAACATTCAATTGTGAAAAAAAGAGAAAAAGAAAGCGATAACGGAGTCTTTTTTCTAAATTAGTTGAGATAAATATTTATGAAATAATTATTGAAGTTCATCAGATTGTTCGTAACATTTATTGGACAAGGTTGAACAAAATGTCGTAATTTTTCTAGTGTTTTGCCGGTGCAGTAGGCTGAGGCAAAAAATTGATCTGCGAGACTCTGATAAATCACAATATTTTTCGAAAACCAAGTTCAATAATTGTATTATCATTCAAGCAATAACGTTGTTTTTTAATTATTTATTCATAGCTGCTGTATAAGATTAAATTCAGGCTTCGGTAATAAATAACGTTTTACATAAAAGGTTTGCCAAAAAGTTCAAACATTCAAAAGCAAGATTTACACTTACCGTTGGAGATCGAAACGGATTCTCACAAGTGAAGCTTTTGTTTAAAATCGCTGGCTTCGGCGTAAAACTTTCTTAGAACAGATGCAGGTTTAAATTTTGATGTTACAAGCTCTTTTTGGTCGACGGTTTTTTCTTCCAAATATTGGACAAAACTGCACATGAGCAGAACATTATTCGTAGCGAAAAAACTTTGCACCGTTGCGCGTCTGGGTAGACCATGACTCGTAGCAGCAATTTGCAGGGACGTAATGGTCTCTTGACCAATCAATCTGGCGTTAGCAGAAACCGTGTTCTTAAATAGAACTTTTAAGTTTCACTACACGTTAAAATTTGCAACTCAGTGATGCATGATGAATAATCATAAAGCCGCCGCTGCACGCAGCGACATTTTTTTACCATGTTGAATGAAATCTTCTTTTTAAAACTGTAATTGACTTTGAATTTGGTTGTTTTATTTTTTTACTATTTCTTTTTGGTAAAATTGTTCAAATTCTTGAGTCGGAATTTTAAAAACAATGTTAACGACTTTCCTTTGATTGACGTCCACCAAACTCAAGTTTGACCTGCTGGAATAAAATGCGATGGGTCGCGCGTTTATGGTAACCGCTGTAATGAAAGCCTGTTTCTTCGGTTTATGAAAAAAATACTTCTTAGGATCGAAAAACTTTCCATTGATGAATCACAAAAAGATACTCTCAGTCCATTTCGTCGGAAAGAAACAGTTTAATGGAATCAACAAAAAGGAATACTTCGTAAAAGATGCATACGTTGGATATAAACGGAGGTGCAGCAGTTAGAGTGTTAATTAGTAACCCACTTGAAATACCAATGACCTCTAAAAACTACCCGCTCTTTTAGAACAGTAAACCTGTCGCTGATGTCAAAATTTCATTTCTTAAACTTTATTTGCATCACGAAAAGTTTGCTTTTAGGAAAATCTGTGGAAACGGTAAGTAACACTTATCAAGTACACTTTTTAGCCTGTTCAATCACATAAGGAAGTAACAGTATACATGGGAATCTCTCGTGATAACTTAATTAAGAAAGGAGATCTTCCAAAGAACAGAAGTCACCGTCAACAAGAACTGTCAACTGAACAGATTTAATTGTTTTAAATTTCCTGTTGAATTGATGATCGACGCTACTGGCAGAATAAAGTTAGGTTCGTTCAACCGGCAGCTTCAGCTTCAACTTGAAAGGCGATGGGCTCGTATGAATGCCAGAAGCAAGAAATTCTTTCCAGTCGTTTATGATATTAACAGCGCCACGTATTTACGAATGTATATATCCCATGACCCTCTCGCTAAAAACTAATAAACAACAGGTGCAACATAAACAACCTGACAGACTGAGACGTTTCAAAACCTTTCGCGTAATTGGTTGTGAAGTTTGTAAAGAACGCAAGAGTGATAGTTTAACCATCAGACCTAAATTTATATTTATACTCCTACCGTGGTACAAGATGGGTGGTTGCAATCCACCAACTGAGTTTTTGCGGTATTATAATATTTTAATAGTTAGCCTGTTATGTGTTCTATAAGATAAGGTCAATATTTATCAATTATTTGACGAGGTTGAGGAAAATAACGTGATTTGTCAGTGGCGAGCAGATCAATTCGGCCGAGGCAAATAATTGACACTGACATAGCGAGACACTGAGGATTCACGATGTCTTGCGATAGCCGAGTTCGGTAATTGTTTTATCATTCGATCACCGAGTTTGTTTTTCAATGTAATATTTATTAATAACTGCTAAAACAAAGCAGAAATCGGGCTGCCATTGTAGAGGACGGGAGCAGAACAATTATTTGCAGCAAAACAACTTTGCACCGTTGTGCGCATGAGCAGAATTATTCGTAGGTAGTTATTTGCAGGTCATGATCACTTGCTGGGCTATCGGCCGATGAAAAGGAAGTGTAAATGTGTCGAATGATAATACGAGCTATGGCACTGCCGCCATCTTGGATTTTACTCAAAATCGAAATTGATCAAAAAAGTGCAGAAATTGATGAGGATCTGCCGTTAAAATAACGAAATATGACGTCATAAATAGCATGAAGTCAAGCCACTTTTGAGTAAACATTCGTGATTTCGAGCTTTTTTGATGAAAAGTGTAAAAAAGCTTCTAAAAAGCAACAGGACGTTTAATTATATCATATTTTACATCTCCAACATAACAAAATTCAAACTGCTAAAATGTGTCTTGGCGATAAAAGAATGGTTAGCACAGACGGTTTGTGCTGATAAATAATGCTCTTGGAGAGATCGAATAAAAACCTTAAGAAGGGATGGCGTAACATTCTTCAAACTTTTCAAGAAGTGTAAGGCCTGGGTCAAGGGCTTTAACCAGGAAAAATAGTTTATTCGTGATAACTTTTCTTAACAAATGGAATAAAACTGAATCGGAATTTGGCACACAGAAAGCTTTTATCGTCCTTAATATAGTTAAGACAGTGTAATAAGCTTTCCAATAGATCACAAGACATGTTACAAGATATCTTTGAACATTCGCCACATTTCGCTGGAGGTTTTACATAACACAGTAAACTCTGACCAGTTAAATGGTCATCATGGCTGCAGGCGATACTAACTTATTGTTTCAATTTTCTAGCTAAAGTATCTATGTTCTTGTACGAAAAGCGATGATTTCGCTTTCAAGAGATGCCTTGATAATATTTTTGATTTGCCTGTGCACGGAATTTACCAAGGTTTGTTCCATTGATATATATATATTTTTTATTTACTCTATACATGTCGCCATTCAATTTGTCATTCAATTTAATTAGAAATATAATTAATATATGATGAAACTGTTAATGAACAGTTTTCTCTTTTAAGGGCGTCACGGACTTTCAAAACTTGCTGGCAATATGGCGTCAGTATAGCGGTCAACTGCAGGATGGAAATGTAAGTCAATGGCATGAAAAATGACGGACGTCATCTGTCGCCAAAGTTTGTGGGTCGACAGTTTGTCAGTAGTGTGTCGATAGGGTCAATTATCTGTCGGCATTGCGTCTGTAGAGTGTCGTTAGGGTTTCGGTAGTCTGTCATTTAAATACAGCGATAAAAGGGATAGAGTGTAAATATACATGTATAAGGTATCTAAATGTGGATGCCAAGAAGCGATAAGCCCTAAATGAAATTGCCCTGGAATACGGTCCTAGAAAGGAAATTGAGTTTTAACCAACGACCTCTGACTCAGTTCATCAGCGCTCTTACAAGTTAAGCTACGAGATCAGCTAGAAGCAGATCGTGGGTTCCCTTTCCCCGAACATTGTAAGTCGAACAGTTGGTCACGTACGTAATATCGAGGGTACATCATTAACCTACCACTAGGCATTTGAACAACTCGTTTGGTCGCCCTCCACGAGTGCTCCGTCAGGCTAAAGACAGTGGTTGGCCCTGAAAATGCCTGCTTGAGATTGGTTGATGAATAAATGTGTGTGTCGTTAGTATGTCCCTATAGTTTGTCGGTGGTGCATTGACCTACGCTGGCGGGATCCATCAAGTTAACTAGGTACTTTCAATATTAAATATACATCAATGGAAAACATTTTAAAGCGTGACTGCTTATTTCTCTCGAACAGAGTTCTTACTATGGTTATTACAAAGGCGGCGGGGCCTGCTCTTTGGACCCTTTAACAACAGATTACAGTCACAGAGGCTGGATCAAAGTCGCAGCGGCAGATGGAGAGTTTCAGAAGTCTCTTGGCTGTGGAATGTGCGTTGAAATCAAAGGTCAAGGGATACTAGCTGATCTTGCTGGCAGGGAAAAGATTCCTAAGACGCCAATCATAGGACCGATATATGCTGTTGTGATTGATCGCTGTGGGAATTGCAAGCAAGGTATAAAACTGACATTCGATTATTCTCAGCCAATAGTGCAAAAATTATGTTATTTTGTAATGAACTCCGTTCTCTATTAAAAGTCCAGGACGTAAGTTTCTTTCTTTTGAGATCTTCAGGTAGGTATTCGTACACTTGCCGTAGTTTCAAGAAAACTGTAACAAACTATATCAGTTTTCGGTAGAAATATAATATTAAAAATCGTGTTGTGTAACATCACCTTTAGCGATGTTTTATATTATGTTGTGCGGGAAGCCCCTAAACGAACAAGGTTTGTTCAATTGGATTTATTGGGTATAACTGCGGAAGTAGAGAAATAGTTGACCAGTGTCATTCACAAGGAAGGAAAAATGGTTCGTTAACTGTGTTGTTTCCCAGTGCCAAGAGTTTACATGCACATAGAACATCCGTTATATCTTACCGGTTAAAGGTATCCATGTAAGTTCAAAGTTCTTTATGCAGGGTTTGATTTATATGCTCCTGGCGCCGATCTGTGGAAGACACAGTTCAGAGCAGTTGACTGCCCCAAAGCACCTGGGGTCAATGGTAACATCAAGTTCCGGTTCGTAGAAAGCAATCCATGGGCTATGAAACTGCAAACAAGAAATTCCAGGCAAGTACTATACTGACTAAACATTTGATTTTAGACAGTCACGCACACTCATTTAAAAATTACTAAAGCGCCCTTGACAGCCTCTTTCCGAAATGAATTCGTTTTCCTTTCGAGTGTTCCTTATCCGGATGACTTAAGTTTTCCTCCTGTAGTAGAATCGGGTAGAATTTAAATAATTCACTGCGGATGAGTTACTTTATTTCAAAGTTATTTTAACTCCAAAAGGGCGTTATTTACCTTTGTAGAAAAATATTTCATTTGATAATTAGAGTAATTTCAACCCTAGAGTTGGAGTTAAATTCAACAGTAGCTTCTGTTCAAATTATCCCCCAAAAGGAATTGTTTTCAACCTAAAATTTTAATATATCATCAAAATTTCAGACGACTTTTGGCGCACACATGTAATAAATCTACGAACGTCCTGAAATGTCTGGAGCTTTGAACATTTCATTTTTTCTATGACAAGTTTGACATTGGATCGAAGATTAACTATAATTATTTTATAAACCTTTGAGTTCCCGCCATGATGCGCCAAGATATGTTCGAAACAGACAGTGAATCGAAGCATTCTATTTGCCAAGGTTTATCCTTCCTCTTGCGGACGAGCTGGAAGTATGCTAAGGAAGCCAGGTAACAGGCTGCAATGATGTCAACAATGGGAAATAAAAAAGGCCTGGCTTCAAGGCAAAGTAAATTGTTTTTTGGGGAAAAGTCAATTTTACAGTTGTGTGCTTGGTGACCTTGCCTTTGAGTGGAATCGAGGTTGGAGGTGACCTTGCTTTGATACAAACCTTTCTGCCTTTCATATGTTAATAACGCTTTTCTCATGCTAACTAGGTAAATTTACATCTAAAAAGCTCCAAGGTCTGTTTCATAACAAGGTCAACTTCAACCTCGCTTCCACTCAAAGGCCAGGACACTAAGAAGACAACTGTAAAATGGTCTATTCGCATGAAAATTTCAACTCGGGATCTTTCTTAGTGTTGCGGAGACTATTGCAAGTTACAGATATTGTGCTGTGGTGTGGGTACGTACAGTTTCTTGGTGTAGCGCGACATTTTTATCACCAAATGTTTGGTGATCACATTATCTGTTACACCAAGAAACTATCTGAACTCGACTGGTTGTCACAAAATATTATTAGGGGGCTTTAGATCGGACTACGAGTTTGAGATTGAGTACGAGTACGACTTTTAAAACCTAGTTCGCGTGCTCTAAGTAACCATTTACCAAACAAAATTTATACCTAGAGTCTTATCTTCTGGTATGCAACAGGAAGGACCAACAGCTCTGGGGACGTGACTGGCTTTAAATTTAAAAGTTGTTCTCGTACTCAATTCTAAATCTCCCTATTATCAGTGAACGCCTGTTCGTTACACATCACAGTTTTACTTCCAATCATCTTATTAAATAACTGTTTATTCGGCTAGAGTGGTGACGGTTGGACTTGAGATATTTCACAGTGGGAAGTGGATATGTTTACCACGAACAGACGACAACTACTTTCTGTTGGGATCACCGAACAGAATTAAGTTCCCACTACGAGTCCGTCTGACAAGTGTCAGCGGTGAACAGTTGGAATCTATCATAACAGAGCTAAAGAATGACGTGGATATAGCGTCATCTGTGCAGTTCTCGGGCTTTATAAAGGGTACGTCTAGTTCATCATCATGTATCATCATCATCATCATCATTATCAGTAGGTCTTGTGAACTCGGGCAACGCCTTGATAATATTAACAAAAAGTTCGCTATGTGAGAAAAATCTTATAAACGTCTCGAAAATGCAGTCTTTTATTTCTAACGTCTTATTTGTATCGCCTTAACTTGTCAAACTCCAACTATTTTCGAAACTAAACCCTTTCATGGGATTAAATTTTTAAGAGATTAAAACTCTCTTAGGTACACTACTTGTAGCTGTAATAGTAATTGTACACGTTAAATAAAGTTATTGTATTGTATAGAGGTTTTGCACGGCAGCCATGTTGCATGGCAGGAACAATGAAAATGTTTTGCATTAGAAAGAACATTCTTTCCCATAGGGAAAAGAATCTATTGTTCCTGTCATGCAACATGGCTGCCGTGCAAAACCTCTATTGTACTGCATTATAATAAATTTCCGCTGTCTTTTACAGCTATCCACAAATAAAAATAGAGAGTATCCGCTTTTAAAAGTTTACTGGAGTTTATCACGCAAGAGCATTTGTCTTTTCAACAATTTTTTAGGGAGTGATCCACGCACCATCAAGTGCTATGGGCAAGGTCGAGTCCAGGATACTGAAAATAATGAGCAAACAGGTAAATATGACGTCACTAGGCAATTAATTTTTCACGCTTCTACTCCTTAACCCTTTAACTCAGTCCCAAGAGTGCAAAACATCAAAATTCAAGAAAAATCCCAAATTTCATATTGTAAAACATTGGAAAACAAATGGTACCATGCAAACGTACCGCTGAAGAGGTTTCATTTGAATGGTTACACCATAGGATTTCCTCAACAGACTCAAAAGTTAGGCGACAATCCACGTCTCCATAATTGACTCTGGAAATGAAAGGGTTCAATTCAAAATTAAAGCAATATGTACAAATCACTGATTTAAGTTTGAAATTTATTGAAAAACACAAAAACGAAAACAAAAAACAAAGTATCCCAAGTGTGCGGAAAAGTACTTACGTAATAGTCTTTTGTTAAATGGGCATACTTAAGTTCATTCGCAGACTCAAAATATAGAGCTTACTTGTGCAGCATAATGAACAGCACCACAGGAAAGTACTGTTCACTAGCTTTCGTTTGAATGGACAAACCTTTTTATATTAAGAAACTCAAAAGTTAGGGTGTGTTAGCACAGATTACGAGGCAATAATGACGTGACGTTACCTTTGCAACCATGTTAATTACGTTTTCTCCTATTAAATGTTGAATTAACGTAAATATTAGCACGTAGCCGAATATTTAGTAAAACATGCGATGCTTTGGCCAAATATGTTTTGCGTTTTTGCACTTATCTTTCCTTGGCACCCGTCGACTACCTGCTGAATCTAGATTATAAGTCGTTTTAAGTAATGGTCCTAGTAAGAACTAGGCAACCTAACGGCAAGGTATGCAGAAAGGTGTTAATTGTGATATTGTTGAAACCGTCCACCTGATTGGCTAAAACATGAAAATCTACCATCACTTCATCAGGTAGCGCATTTAGTTCTCTCTAGTTTACTAATTGATTCCCTTTTAGTGAAAACTATTCTGAGTTTTAATGCAACAAAAATTCCATGTGGGAAACATGAAAAATTAGAAGCCTTTCTTGGCCATTGTTTTGGAGTCTAACGATTGGATGAAGTCTTGTAACACAAAAGAAGCATCAGTTTAAAATAAAGTTTCAGTACATTTTATTTCAAAAACATGTTGTCCATAGGTTGATGTATTCTCAGTAAGAAAATGTAAACAATCTTATTTGGGGAAAGCGAAATGCCACAGAACAATAGAGGATTGCCTAGTTCTTACACGCATTGTTTCTTAAAAGTTTAAGTCTAGATGTTGAGAAAATTACTAATATGCAAAAACCATGACGACATCAGATCGTTGTTTTGGTAACACCTATGTCAATCAAATCTACTTTTTTGCAAAGCTCATTTCATCTCTAGTATTTGTGTACAGCAGCTTGCCTTACCGGTTCAAAGTTGGGATGTTGTGTCACCAAAAAGCCCAGTCGAGCCACCTTAATTTCATTATTTTGTTTTCACCAGATCGAATACAAGTTCTAGTCCAATTGAACATTTTCAGCAATCTTTCGCGAAAATTATCAGATAATTGTCATTAATTTAAAATGAAAACCTCTTCACTTATAATTAGTAATTCGTAGAAGGAAGTAACTGGTTGACTGGAAAAATCCATAAAAGCATGCATTTTATATTATGAAAGCTAATACCCTAACTTATTCCATTTTAGTGGACGGATCATTCTGCAAAGGCAAACTAGATGGATCTTACAGTGACCCAAGCGAATGCGCAGCATATTATCAGTGCTCAAGTGGGCGCACCATCAGAAGACGCTGTCCAAGGGGGCACGCTTTTAATGGTATTCTCAAAACCTGCGACAATCCGGCGAATTTTCCGTGTCAAGAAAGAACTTTTATTAGTACCCCAAGACCGAGGATACAGAAGGCTAAGGAAATGTCTAGCTCCAAAGTGGAAGGTACGCCGTTTTCGTGCTGCTCTGTTGTCGTTCTTATTTTAGCTATTTTTGTTGTTCCCCTTTGTTGTTAATATTGATGTTTATGCCGAAATTCAGTTGTTGATTATTATAACTGATGTCGTCTGTGTTGTTGCCGTTTTGATACAGTGTTGTCAATAGCGGTGTTGTTGCAAGCTGGGAATTTTTTCTATTGATCGTGTTCTTGTTAATATAATTGTGTTGTTGTTGCTGTTGTTGTTGTTTTGGTACTATCGTGGCTGTTGATGTTTTTTACACTGTGCTCCTGTTACTTACTACACTTCTGATTATGAGTGAGTGAAATTTGTGATCCTCGCAGTGTGCTATCAACTTTAGCAGTTGAAGAAACAAGGTTGCTTTTTCAACTGCTCAAGCTGATAGCACACTGCGAGGATTACAACTTTCACTCAGGTTATTCGCAGTTCACATATATGATTTTCATGTATTCAAATTCATATATACTTCTGAGTGTTTGACTGTTTCCGTTTCTGAAGTTTTAATTTTCTACATAATGTACCTACCTGTTGCTGCTGCTTCCGATATAAGGTCTCCTAGGATATATTGGTCTTGCTACTGGTTTGTAAAACGATCAAGTTAATTGAAGTATTTTGGCATAAAGTAAAGAAAATAAAGGATCCTTTGGAGTATCTCGTGTAACATAGGTGTTATCTACCATTCGTACTTGTTTTGTGAGCCATTATAAAACAAGAACTTAAATCTTACAACCCTTTAAAGCTTCGCAATAAGAAATTTACATAAGACTGACTGTGCTTTTGCTTAGATAAAAAGGTTCCACGGCATTTGTTCTTGAAAAGTGCTACGAATACAGGCAATTTTAAAACGCTTTGTTTTCTTATTTTCCAGTGGACGATACCTATTGCATTGACAAATTCGATAGTTTCTACGAAGATCCGAACGATTGCCAAGCGTTTTACCAATGCCTAAAAGGAAAAGCTACCAAGCGATTCTGCCTAAAAGGAATGGTATTTAATGCTATGCTGAAGACATGCGATACACCAAACAACTTTCCATGCCGCCTGATGGAAGCTACAGCGTTGGAAACCGAGAGACCTGCAGCAAGCCCCGATCATCGTCAAAGAGAGCAAACAGATGGGGGACAGAAGCTACATAATTCGGATTCAGGTACAGAACATTTCTATTGGGAGAGGATGGGGTGTCTGGTTATACGGTGGGGAGAGTGGTGGTGTTTATACTTTTAACCCCAAGAGTAATTTAGTGATGCCAATGAGACAGAAAAGACAACCATGCAAGGACCATAGAAAATGAAAGACCCAAAGCTGTTAACGCCCTCCGCCCACCTTCAATGACTACCGATATTCTAATAATTAATAATTACAAAGAAATCTGTCTAGGAATGCTTCAGATGGGGAAAACAGTTAAACGAAGTACTTGAGCGTCCAAGAACATGTATAGGGAACCATGATGGGCTGTGCAGAAGAAACGGTACAAAGTCAGATTTATAGTAATGCATCATGATAATAGGGCTTTTAACACTTAATTAAAACCACTCTTAAGTTTCCTTGCAGTTGTTTGATACTAAATAATCGCATCTTTAAAGATGGGATTATTCATACGATTATTATCATATTATTATCATTTAAAAAATAGGCACCCTTTAGGGAACATGTGTCTACTGTCTGATCTTTCTTGGCCAATTTTTCATCAATTTAATGCCTTAATAAACAATAATAAAATATTCAAAGGTTCAGAGATTTTAATTTTCCAAGTGTCGGCTTTTGCAGAATTTGGTATGTAAAAGGTGTTGGAAGGTATTTGCGAGATTCAGGTCACAGGCCATTGACATTTTGTGACTTTGATCTCTTTTCGGTTGTATCATTATTACAGCCCTCATTGTTACAGCTTTAGTTGTTACAACTTTCAATGTTACAACTTACATTGTTACAACTTTTGGTTTTACGTGTCTACGAGGGTAAGCGCAGTAGACAAAAAAAATGACACATCAAGATGTTCCCGCAAAAATGTACATGGTTTATACAATGTATTTCTAAAATACACGTGCGCATAAGTATCTGAAAAAATAGATGGAATGGGGTTGTTTACTCTTTCATGCAGAGTTTATACATATTTAAAATGCACGTAAACAGTTGTACAAAATTGGATTATCGTGACTTTATACTTTTATTGATACATATTAGATCGAACCCTTATAACCGACTTGATTTATTGTTAGATCATGCAACTAGAGCTGGAAGCAAACCAACGAATGCTGCAAACTCTGCCAAGCCAGATGTCAAGTCTGAGGGACATACAAACGAAGGAGTGCGAGTAGGTAAGACAGACGCGCTTGTTCACTGCCTGAATAAGGGCACTTTATCTGTACCATCCTGTGGTGCTGTTTGTTGCTCGATATTTCGTTTACGTAAATTAATTTCGGAACAACGGTTTAAATTCAGCTGTGCCGATTTGGATAGTTCACACTTTAAGTAATATTCATTGTATCAAACACGAGAAGGAGTGTTTCATCAGAATTTCCAAACACCGAGAAGTGGGTTTTGCACTTCGAGGTGTTTGGATACCCGATGAAACACTTTTTCGAGTGTTTGATGTAGCTTCTCAAACTGATCATTAAATGCGGAGAAAACGAATGAATAAAAGCTCCACAATTATGCAAATTAAAAC
Organism: Cladopsammia gracilis; assembly: GCA_022457155.1. Taxonomy (NCBI): domain Eukaryota; kingdom Metazoa; phylum Cnidaria; class Anthozoa; order Scleractinia; family Dendrophylliidae; genus Cladopsammia; species Cladopsammia gracilis. Next base: position 60,751 of record JAJGOT010000541.1, read on the forward strand.
CGGGTATCCGAACCTCCTTCACGGTAGTGATTTCCTTTGTGTGATCGTCATGAATTATTAACGAGTTCAAGAAATGTTATTACCTTCCACACCGAACGTGCCAAACTAATGTCATCAATGAGTGATTGGTGGTTAAAATTCTGTAGCGTATCAATTACTTATCGATGTCCCCGAATAATTGTTAATGTCGTTTTTTACTCACAAAGATGAAAAACCTCATTAATAATTACTGCCCCACAGCCAGTGTAACTGAAACGCAGAGCCACCTTGACTGGCCTAGCCAAATACAGCTGAATACACTGTACTAGGACAATAGCTTTTTCATTTTTTTTTTTTTTTTTTGCTACCCTCTAACCTATAACATTACTTGCAATAAATACCATTTCCTCCCCTTATAACAGTGGATAAAGCCTTCTGCCTGGATAGACCAAATGGGAATTACGCTGACCCATATGACTGCAGTAGTTTTTACACGTGTATCAACGGTGAGACAGTGAAGCAAAGCTGCCCCAAGACTTTAAGATACAACTACAGTACGGGTGAATGCGATTGGCCCTCAAAAGTGAAGTGCATTAAACAGCCACTCTTTAAAGCCTGGATTCACAACGTAAAATCGGATGGAGGAACTGGTGACAAAGGAATAACTATTCATGGTTCAATCACAAGGATCACGGCTGTTGCCAGGCAACACATTAACCATAAACCAGACAATGAAATAATAATAGTCAATGAAAACGACAATAGAAAAAAATAACTGGCAATTAGACAGACTGCCGATAAAATAGATAACCCGAAGTCGTGTGCTTAGTACCCTGGCACTTCGATTTGATGCACACCTATCTGCTTTATATCTGTATATCATGTTCAACAAAAACTAGTTAGCATACTGAACCACATGATTTACATATGAAAAACAGGAAGGTTTGTATCAAAGAATGGTCAACTTCAGCCACATTCTCACTCAAAGGCCAGGTCACTAAGCACACACTGTATATTGGGTAGAAGAGTGCGATAAGTGGTCAATCGGAGAATGAGCGGTAAATGTGAAAACGTGCTCTGGCGAAAGAGTTCTAAAAATCCGAGCTTTCGGCTGCCTGTACTGCAGTCTTAGAAGGGCAATATTCCGATTCCTATTGTGTGTGTGCGCTCACGTGACCCTTGAATTTCCGTCCGCCATGTTGGAGGACCACTTTGATTGGTTTTCCCAGTGTTGACCTTCAAGAGAGCGGGCAGCGCAAGCGCTTATAAAATAATTACTCGCGTTTCCCTTAACGTTGTGAATAAAAATCGAAAAGCTAGCTAATTTAAAGTGCTCTTTTTTCAGTTGTGCTAGTTTAAATCCCAAAACTCCTTTTCTTTCGATTCAGTGGGCCGTATTAATTTTGTTTCGGATCACGTCGGACTACTTCGATTTGCCGCCCGGCATTTTTAAAACTTGAAAACATTATCACAGAGTTGAAGATCAGCCAGAGGAAGGTTAGGGTTAGGCTAGGGTTAGGCTTAGGCTTAGGGTTTAGAAATAGTAATACTACCCCTAAATCGATATTCTCTATTTTCGAATTGCCCATAATACACTTTGTTTGCACCCCAAATTTTGCATAAACTATTGTTTGTAAATCATGCTCTTGGGAGGACTGTTATTCCCAAGGGCATTTCAAAACAATAGTTTATGCAAAATTTGGGGGCAAACAAAGTGTATTATGGGAAATTCGAAATTCTCCGATGTAGCACTAATCATATGCTATTCTCCGATTTAGCACTGATCGCACCACACTAAAATTGGGCTTTTGGCCGACCGAGGGGAAAACTGTTTTGGAAATAAGTAAGGGTTATTGACCTGTCCCTCGGGGATATGTGATATGTTACCCGCATGCTTACCGATGTGCAAAATAGTATCGGAAAGTTTCATTGACATTGATTAACTGGAACGCCTTAAATTAAAAGATGAAGACGACGTACGAACCGGCCGAAAGTTTGCGTTACAAACTCACTTTTTTAAGTTATGTTTAATAATGATCTCAAATCAATGCGCACTGCATTACTCCGTGATTTACACATTTCGTTGTGATCTGCTGTGTATCTATTATTATCTGTATTCGAGCATGATTGTACCTTATTACTCTTCTAACTAATTTTCAGATTCCCTTAAGTCTCATTTCAAGATTATTTTGAGCAATAAATGTTTCAATCACAGAGGAATGTAGTGCGAATTGATTTGAAATCATGCATTACTCAGCAGAACTTAAAAAAGTGAATTTGCAACACAATAGTTTTGGCCAGTTCGTAAGTCGTCTTCGTCTATAAATAAAAAGGCATTCCAGTGAATTAATGTCAATAAAACTTTCAGATAAAATTTTGCACATCGGTAAGCATGCATGGTGAACGTTTAAAAAAAAATCCATCGAGCCGTTCCTAAGATTTTTGCAAAAGCGATTAAAATCGAAATGTACCCCAAAATTGCACATGAAGCGATGTTAGGAAAAAGGTAGTTCTCAAGATCGCAAAAGAAAAAGTAAACGAAACTTTGAAGGTGTACAAACATAACATAAGCTACTTTTTGACACCATCATAAAGTAATTTCACAAAACCAGTGTTTATCTCTCGATCAATTTATTACCAGTGCACAAATAGTAAGGTTTGAAATGTTATTGCGATTTATTTGAAATCAAACATACAGAACTTTTTTATTCATACAAAATATATATGCCATATACTAACATATACAGTACCATATTTTAAGATATGTATGTGGGATTTTCAATGCGAAATCTTAAACGCGCAAAATTTCACTTTTACTGATTTCGAAGTTTCTTGTTTATCGTCGTCATGGTAATATCGATTTTACCAGGAAATATATCTTGCCAAACTTCAATTCAAAACCAGTTAGTGGTGAAAATTTCACGTTGATCTGACTCGGAGAAGACCGCTTAAAAGCCGATTGAAAAATGTAGGTATGGTCTCCATAAAACTGTATCGAAACACCTTAATGCCACCTTCCAATTTGCTGCATCAAACTTCATTTGACTTCGATTTCTTCCGTGTATCTCAGGAACTTACGTTTGGAGCCCATTAACTATTATAGCGCGAAAGCGCGAGGCCGAGTCGGCTAAAATTAGGCGATATCACGCAAGCTTGAGCGCAATAATAGTTTTATAATTCAACGCATTGATAACAAAGCACAGTTTGAAGAAAAAATATCGAGGCTGGTCCGTCATTTTTGCACTCTCTTGTCAAAATGCGAAATTTACCTCCATCGTTGGATATACGTCATGTAGACATAGCGTATATCGATAACTTTTTGACCATATTTGGGCATTGTATCAATGTGTTGAATTATAACTTGCATCTCCTTAATTCATTTCTTCTCATCTGCATTCATTTGTTCTTAACTGGCAAGCAACTTGCATCTACTTAATTAACACAAATCCGTTTGTCCATCAAACGCATGCATCTTCGCAAGCGTTGACTCGTGTCCATGTTTGGTCTGGACTTCACGAAGATTTTGGTCACATTACAGTGTACGACCTTTGTTATTTCATCAACATTTATTAGCGCTGCATCTTCCTACCAACATCAGGAGCTTAACGTTTAAGGTGGTTCATACTAGAAATAAAAGTTGACGAACGATTATTTTGAAACTTTCCTTTACTGTTCCTTCCAAGCATTGTTTTGAAAAATCAAATAAAAACATAGTTATATGATTGAACTTAAAATTAATCATACTGATATCGCAAACAGTCTTGTTAAAATAAAACACCACACCAAAGAACCAAGAAAGTATCAGTTTACTTTACAACAGATTAATTCGACAAACACTTGACTGCCTACGATTTCTAACTAAATTCTTGCGTTCTTACCTTGTTTTATGTAATGTGTTTCTTACTGTTGAGTATGTCAATAAAGTTACATCATTAAAGTAATAAAACGTAGTGTTTATTTCGTTCTACGAGGTGGTTCTACCCTTTGACTGGTTTGAAGAATCAAATGAAAGCTATTGAGCAGTACATCCGGATACCATACAGCTCTTCAGAACCTCTAATTTCACTGGACCTGGGTATCGAGCAGATGTATTGTTTTCAGGGCTAGGGTCCATTGTTCTGTTGTTTGTTCTATTATTTTCTCGGCCAATCATGTCAAGCGTTCGGAGACGTACTTTCCCGTGGTGCTGTTTATTATGCTGTACAAGGTGGTTCGTTTTCAATTTCTTTAATTCCAAGTCAAAATGTTACAACAGTTGAGAAATTTCAGGTTTAGCATTCCCAAGACGTAAATGATAACGATTTATTACTATTTACAGTGCAACTACCTCAACCGGGGCTAGCCGAGGACTTTCAGCCAATCAGAGACCCATCCTTAAACAAATTGGGCATGCGGACCTCACGGGAAACTGTATCATTTTTCGAAAGAAATTTGCTTTCATATAACCAAATTCATGACCGTTTGCTCAATTTTCACCCGTTAATGTTCCCTTCCCGAAAACAGAAGTGAAAATTATGTCTATTTTGCTCAGAATCAACCAGGCTGGTGGACTTTTCGATAACGGGAGAAATTTGCCTCACTTTATTCGCGAAAGGGTCTTGGATCTGCATCACAATGGGGCATCTCAGCGCCAGATTGCTCAAGAACTTGGACTGACCAGCCGTCATTTTGTGACATGTCTTACGCGACTACGATTTGACCAACTCGTGTTTTCATGCTCCAAAAGGTCACAAAGGGTGCACCGTTCTCACGCCAAATGCAGTTTAATGCATTGAAATTGAAAAACTTTGTAAACCAAAAATAAAAAAAAGATCCTTTCGTCGACAACGAAGTGTTTTACGGAAAAATTGGAACCCTCAACGTGTAGTTTAGAGAAATTCATTCGGGAAATGAAATCGTCACGCAACATTGAGCGGCTTTCCTGCGATTGACCCTGCTATTTTTTCTCTTCGATTGCTATAAAACTATTTCTACGGAAATGGAAATAAAAAGGTTTTTATTTCGAACGAGAAGTTTACATTAACGAAATGTTGAAAAATCCCGTATAGCAAAAATCCCAAATCTGAAAACTTGTCTTCTTGACATAAAAACATCCCAGCCGATTACCACGATGATTTTTTCCGATACGCAAGCGCTTCCGATAACGGTATACTTGTTTCTCTTTTTGTTTTGCAACTGAATTTTTTAGATCCAGATCTAAAATAATTTATTGTTGTAAGAGTACAGTGGAATCGCGATTTTTCGAAACTCCAGATTATTCGAACCAAAACTCGTTTTCCTTGGATGTGACTTCAGTCGATACGCCCTTCGATTTTTCGAACCAATTTCCGTTTCCCTTGGAGGTTTGAAAAATCGGGATTCCACCGTAAAATCAATAGCTTTTGCAATATTAGCCATAAAGAAAACGCGCAAAGTTTTTGAAGACGGCCAGAAATTTAGGATCGAAATTAACCAATTAAAAAATGATACAGTTTCCCGTGAGGTCCGCATGCCCAATTCTTTGTTTAAGGATCGGTCTCTGATTGGCTGAAAGTCCTCGGGTGGCCCCGGTTGAGATAGTTGCACTGTAATAGAATAAAAGAGCTGTTAGTATTTTAAAGTTATTCTCTCATTTCTTCGGGACAGTCCGGTTGTTTGAACGGATGTGCAGCTTTGAAAGCCTCCAGTTGAGACAATGAATCGTGAATTCTTGATATGACTGGAAATTGGGACATATCAACTTTAAACCTGTGAAACAGACGACAAAGTTTCGGTTAAGGCCGAAATTAAAGAAGACGAATAACATAGGGTCCGTTATGTTGGTCCCAACTTTTTCGCTAAAACGTTGTTTCTACTCAAAATATCAGTTTATAACAAAAGAAAGTAAAACCCGGACTTGTCATGATATATATGTTATTTACCGGCCGGGAGGTCCGTATAGGAAAAAACTGTGTCCGAGGTCTTGAGTACGGCCCGTAAAACCCCGACTTGTCATGATGTGGTCAGATATTTCAGATAGACCTGCTCAGGCGAGGTCAATTCTGAAGATTAAGATACAAAATTACAGGTGCAGGGAGACTTGTTAGGCACGTCAGCAGTCTTAACAGTAAAATTAATGCAAAACCGTAAACGTTTAACGTTCCAAGTGGTCACTTAGTAGTTGCAAAACAGAACTTCAAATTCTCTTAGTTTTACAAGTGTCTCTTCAAGCGCTCTCTAGTTAGGCGTTTTACGAGTGTCTCTTCAAGCGCTCTCTAGTTGGCCGTTTTACGAGTGTCTCTTCAAGCGCCGTCTAGTTAGGTGTTTTGCGCGAGGCTGCCATAAAAACGATAAGGACTAGAATTCCACTCTTGCTTAATTTTATAATGAAACGTATTTCCATATACCTGTTTGCATTGAATACTTGAGGAACAAGACATAAATCAGCCATTGATATCTGCAATAAATGAAAACCAGATACCACATGACTGAGAAACAGTCCATAAAGCCTTCAAACAGCGTTTGGCATGAAATCTGAATTGACACTCTAATATAGACACCTCTCTAATACAGACACCTCTCTAGAAACCTCTCTAATATAGACACCTCTCTAATATAGACACCACTCTAACAATAGAAACCTCTCTAATAGACACCTCTAATACAGACACCTCTCTAATAAAGACATCTCTCTAGAAGCCTCTCTAATATAGACACCTCTCTAATACAGACACCTCTCTAATAAAGACACCTCTCTAATAAAGACATCTCTCTAGAAACCTCTCTTATATAGACACCTCTCTAATACAGACACCTCTCTAATACAGACACCTCTCTAATACAGACACCTCTCACAGACACTCGGCTTCGTCCCTTTGGTGTCCGTAATATATATAGAGTTTGACACTTTTTTGTGGTCAGACTTATATATTACAAAACTGTCATCATTCATTCAGTCAAGAGAAATGAGATTACACTGGTCTCGCAGTTCATTTAGCTACAAAGCCACAGTTCTTAACTTGAAGTTCTCTTACTAAATAGTATATGTCACCAGTCACATATAATAACTTAACTTAATCTCACGCACAATTAAAAGACACAGTTTATATGGGAGAAACGCCTGGGGATAAGTGTTGCCCAGGACCTGAATGCTGCCTGCCAGGTGCGAGGCCGCCAGTCACTGGGGCTAGTGTCAGAAAGTGGCGTAGAAACCATGGATTGGCCGTCATGAAGTACAGCTGTGTGGCATGTACCTATGCCAAGCTCCTAGAGGGATAACTAGCGAGGGATATTGGGTGTGGCCACTTCACTCAACCCATGCTAAGGCAACCCAGGCATAATGCTTCAGTGTGGGACTGAAGGGTTGTCGCCAGCAACATTTACTCCCCAAACCGTTTATTGAAAAACAACTTTATTTCATATACATGTAACAAAATATACACGGGCCAGGGTGGTAACCTTAGTTTGGTGAAAATATAAGGTAAATGCGGTGGGTGGGCGGGAAATAAACATACTGTACATATAAAATACCGGTAATTAAGAACGTCCTTCAATAAAAAGTTCACAAAAATATCCCGAATTTTCAAATTTTCTTAAAAGAAGGCGGTTAAACACTGTTTAACATCAACTGCTTAAGATGATTTTTAAAACTAGTAAGATTGGCTTGATTCTTCAGTTCGCTATCCAGACTGTTTAAAATTTTAACGGATCTAAAGTAAAAAGATCTTTGACCAGCTGACGACTTAAAAAGAGGGATTTTTAAATGGTCGCAGTTGCGCGTATTGCGGTAGTGAATGTTTGAACGCTTGTTGAATTTACTGCATAAGTATGGTGGCTCAAGGTCGTGGATGCATTTTTTTGTCATCATGGCCTCTCTCGACAAAAGTTGCTGGTTGACCAAAAGCCAGTTGAGGTCCTGTAACTCTGGCGTGATGAATATAGACACAGAAAATCAGTAGACCTGTGTGGCTAAAGTCAATAGCCGCAGTCTGTATTTATGGGGATTTGGCAATTCGGATGGAGTGGAGTCTTCAAGTGTGTTGAATAAAATTTGCTTATTTTAAAGCTGTACATGTATCTTTGTATTGTGATATTATTACACCATCTTAAAGTCTTCATAAAGAAATTAGTCGATTTGTTACAATGTATTAAAGTATGTTCTATTGAGTCTGGATTGAAGCAGAATGAGCATGCATCATCAACAAAAAAATTGTACTTCTTCAGTTCTTTCTTAGTCGGAATTATCCAGTGCAGAACTTTAAAGGAAAATTGTCTAAGTTTGTTGAGTTTGGTATTTGTTATTTTGGTAGCCCCAGTTACTGGGGGTCATTACAGTAGTCCCAGACGGCACTGTAAGTATCTTTGTATCAGAGGTAACTCCACACATGGTATATCAAATGCCAGTGAATACAAAATGTCCAGAATTGATTGAAATGACCTACCTCATCCCCAACACAACATTTCCCTGAAGTGCCCTGCAAGATCTTCTCTAAATCTGTGTACAAAAATGGTTGTAACATTCAGTGAGTAGACAATTTATTCTATACAGAAGTCAGGCTTATAGACACAGCTGTTCTACAGCATGACAGCCCAATTACATTGTAAGGGAGACAATTGACCATGACTGCTTAAAAGAGTCCTTCAACAGATTGATTAACTTAAATGCTGTGCTCACATCAGCACCAAAACATGTTCACATTAGTTGTTAATTTCAACTTGAAAACACATTTCACACCTGGCTCTATAATTTATACTGTTTTACGAAGCAGGCATAAGCTACACATACAGTGTATGTTGCATAAAATATTTATAATTACACATGAACCGAAACAAAATTAATAGAGCTTGAACTTGCTGTTGTACATGATTTTGTGGTTTAATTTTACTTGTCAAGCTCTGCGGTAACAAAGGGTGATGCAGTGTGTTTAACAAGGAGACCACATTAAATATTCTTTGCACTGACGTGTTTCATCTGGCTTAGATCAAAACTACCTTGTGAGAACGTTTCAATCACGCTCAGAATAAACATGTTTTGATCATGATTTGCACAATGCACAGTATGATGGAACACTTTTCATAGTGAAACATGTTTCATTCGTGTTCAGACTAAACATGTTTTGCCCTGGCGTGAACACAGCATAAGACATCATAACCAGGTGCCTCTTTGAGGGTCTCTGTTTGTTTGTGTGCTGGGCCCAAAAGTTATTTGTTAAAAATAAAAATTGACTTTCTATCAAGCGGTGCAGTAGTTGTTAGCCAAAGACCTGCGCGGCTTATGTACTTTTGTGAACTAAGGCATGGTTCAAATGTCGAACTTCACATGTGCCAAATCTAATGCAAATGAGCAAAATTATTGCATTGTAAGACCAACAGATTTTGCTCATTTGCATTAGATTTGGCACATGTGAAGTTCAACATTTGAACCGGGCCTAAGTATTTCATTCTAAGCTTTTAAAATCAACTGAAATACTTTGCTGTAAATATTCCACACAAAACATACAGCTGTAGCTACAGTGGAACCCTGATATAACGATATGCCAAGGAAGCAGTGAAATTATAATTACCGTTATATCGAGGTATGATCGTTATATCGACACTTCCGATATAACAATATTTTTGGCTATTTTACGGCCATATCGTCATATCGGGATAAATTATTAATTAATTAATTAATTAGCATTAATTAATTAGCATGTACTTTTTTACTACACATTATTTAATTAAACTTGTAATGAGTATCAAATGATTCACAAATGTAATGTTTCAAGCACGCAGCAATGTCCTTAAACAATTTGCAAAGCATTAGACATTTTCAAGGTTTCAAGTCTGTGGTGTGAATCGTCAAAGGGAAACAAAACTAAACTTAAACATTTTAGGTTTAAAGTAATTGCGACTGTACAGATCGCCTTTACTTATCGAGGTTCGCATGTTAATTGTTTTTCTTTTTTAACAGACACTTGTTCATTAATTAAAGTACTCTTCAAGTTTGGTTTGCCTCATTTGTTTTACTTGCAATCTTGCAATGGGCTACTGTTTGAGTCCTGGCTCCAACAAAAATCCTGAACTAGATCTGAGATATAGCTGAGCAAACTACAATAACATGTGTAGATGGAAAAACTAATTAGGCCTCTCGAATGAATTGTTATTTTTCAACATTGATGGCAATGTTTGTGTTTTAGTTTTATGCCTCAGCGGCATAAAACTAGCACCAACCATGTAAAACTTTGATAATTCATTATCATTTTGGATCAAATGAATTGCATTTTTATGACTGCTATAAAAGGTAAAGGCTTTAAAATAACCACATATCAGAGAAATATATTTTTCCAACCAAAATCATTGGTCATGTCTTACAGAGACACCCTCTTAAGCTGTGTGATGAATATTGAAATTACAGAATTTGCTTTCTGCAAGCCACACACAAATGTATTTTATGTGTACACATAATTTATGGTTCTCTTAACAAAGTGACTGTTTAATACAGAACACAATAAAAATAACTCATTGGGATCTAGGAAAGGGTGATCGCGACTGCTTCCTAGAGGTGACCGCTTAATAGAGATCAAGTTTGCAGTAATCACGGGGAGAATTTTCCCAGGGCTTTTTTCAACTTACTACTTACATGTAAAACAGGGTGACCACTTTAATACAGATTTGACTGCTTAGTTATCCTAAAATTATTTACTTCTGAAGGCAAGGCTGTGCAAATGAAAATTGAAAAAGAAACTTACCATGAAACCTTTTGTTGATCCAGTAATGTCCCCACTCAGCCTTTTTCTCATCCCCAACATACTTTAAAACAGAAAGATTCTGGATCGGCTGTATTCCACAAGCTATTGAATAACACACTTGTCGTACCTTAAAAAAACACATAAAATTAGGCACACAGTAGGATGAATAAACAAATCTTTTTATAAAGTGTTGACACAGTATTGAGTAAAGTGGAAGCTGTTAATATGACCAAAAGTTGCTCATGTAAAAAGTCAGGATCCTCCTGGGTCCCAATGGGGATTAGTGGGATCTCAGGCGGGATCCTGCCCAGGGATCCACCTGGGACCCCACACGGGATGAAGGTGGTATCCTGGTTGGAAATGGAGGCACATTTTTACATGGGTGGTCACTCCATGAGGCACGGGGTGGTGAATGGTCTTTCAAAAACTATGGGTCTCACAAAATTTGGTACAATTTCCTGGATCTTGCAGTCTCGTTTTTCTTGATTTTTTCCTTGAAGCTTTTTTTGAGTGTTGGTCATGTTCTCGCATTTTAAAAAGTGAAAAAGTCTCAGATTTGCAGAAAAAATGCAGGTCTCAAGTCTTGATCAAATTTACCATTCGCCACTCCTCAGGTAGTTTGATTAGAAATAATAACATTGACAAGATGATGACGATGATGGCAATGATGCCAGTAAGTTAACCTGTAGATAATGTGAAGCAAAAAATAATTATTAAACTCTTTTGAAGAAACATGACTGCACAGACCCGACAAGACCACCATGTCTCCTGATGCAAAGTCACACGTATTTCGGTAGACTGTGGTTACGTTTTATGTTACAGTACATATATAAGCTAAGGAAACATGAAAAAATACCAATGCTCTTTTGTGTGGATCATCTTTGGGTAAAAGAGGAGGATCAGGTCTTGTTTCATCCAGATATTCTATTATGCTTAGCTGCAAGAATCAACAAAAAATAAACCTATTTAAATCAAAAGGCTCTTGAGCCACCTCATGAATTCCCCTAAATGCTACAGAATCCATTCAAAGTCCACAGATTGGTTTTTATTTTCCATACTGAGTTTGAAGTCAAAGAATTGAAGAGTAAAACAGATTTAAAATGACCAAAACATCTTAGGGTGACATAAATATGCATTGTGTATAAAAACGGGACTGTCTAGAGAACTGGATGATGTAAAATGTATTACTTACTACATGTAAATACAATGTTAGTTACTCATTAACCTTTACCTCTCAATTTCAAAATCTGTGCTTTTGCATGGTAATGTGACTCAAATTGACTTTTAAGTTAGACAAGGTGAAATTTCAAAGGATGACCATTCATGAAAACTAATGAGTAGTACTTTCAGGCTGTATAAGGTGGTCCTACATGTATCTTTTTATTGTATTTTCCTATGAACCCTATAGAGTGCGACTATTCAAATTTAAAGCTAATAGACCATATTCATGCTCAAACTAGCTTACAATGGAGGCTCATGCCGGGGAATATCATTAAATAATTTTATACCTGCCAAGTCTCACACCTTAGGCGTGAGTCTCACGCCTGCGGGTCCAAAACTCCGATCTCATGCCTACTCACACCTACGGAGCAATTTCTCATGCCTAACTTACAGATTTGAGCTATCAGCCTTAACTGATTGCATGATCCAATTAAAAATATAGTCACATTCATAAAATATAGCACTTTTTGTAGGTTTTTATCGTTCTGAACATTACAATTACAGCTGGATGATATTAAACTGAGGTCCATGGAAACTTCGGAATTCTTTGGAACATCTACGGACAACTGCGGACATCTTCGGAATAGATTGGGCTGTCTTCGGATTTGGTCGGGTCACTTTTGGAAATCCTGGCTCTCCCACCAAAAAATTCTGACGCCTATGACACCGAATAAGTTGGCAGGTATAATATTTGCATGTGAAAAGATTGCCCCGCATGAGCATTGACTGCACGCTAGTTCCAGTTTAATACCCAGAATATGAATATCGTCTAATTCCAGCTGTAGCTTCCTGTCGAGTGGTTTGTAAGGATCTTTTTCTGCAAAATTACAGTAGTTTCTTGGTGTTGCAGATGGTGTGATCACCAAATAACGTAAAACAAAAGATTCTCAAGACACTGAACAATGCCCACACCACAACACAAAAGCTAACCAACAATGGCTTCTGCAACACCAAGAAACACCCCAAATTATATTATTTCATGTACTTTCCATGACTGTATACATGTACCTATATGACACAGGGTTGTCCCTAACAACCGGCAGCCGGCAGAATGAACCGGCTTCTTTGGTCATTTGTGCCGGCTACTTTTGTGATAAATATATTTTTTTAAAGACAAATTATTTGTTTCTTTACTGATGCTATCCGGCTACTTAGAAATTTTTGCCAGCTACTTGAAAAGTTGTGGACAACCCTGATGACACATGTATGAAGTTGAGGTATTTTTATTTATATTTTTAGCCTAATGACTTGTAGTTGTACATGTAATACATGTATGTTGTGGTTCAATTTTAGTTCTGGGTATAATTTTCTTCCCTGGAACCTACATGTACATTTGACTTTTTTTGTACTGTCATTTTTATACACTGTTAGTGTAACATTTGTCCAAACTTACTGAATCAGCCAGTGTGTGGCCATCAATGACCAATGCAGGAACTTGGCCCATGGGATTTAACTTCTTGTACTCCTCAGACAGCTACATGAATAAAGCCATACAATAATTTATTAATACATGTACATGTCATTGAAAATAATAATAATAATAATAATAGTAATTATATTGAAAATTTATACAGCGCTACTTTACATGATAATGATCAACCCAATTTTGTTTGAAAACGCTCTCAGAATTTTTGCAGTCTTGAAGACTTATATCTAGACTATAAGTGGCATACAGTCATTTTAAAAGTTTAGGTCTAGATGTTGAGAAAGTTACTGATATGCAAAAACCATGACATCATCAGATCGTTGTTATGATAACATCGATGTCAATCAAATTACTTTTTTGGAAAGTTCATTTCATCGCTAGTACATGTGTGAAGCAGCTTGCCTGACTGAGCTCAGACAGTGAAATATCAGCTGTTCAAAAATGGGATCTTGTGTCGCCAAAAAAAAACAGTCAAGCCACCTTAAGTAATTGCACTGGGATGCCTGCTGGTAACCTTAAATAATTATTTGTTTTATTATATGACTGTGATGTCACGTTTCCTTATAAAGAAAAGAGAATTTAACATGCAAAATATCCCAGCATATTACATGTACACAGTACAGGGGCATAGCTACCTGTACACACGTATGCACGTGGGTACCTGAAAAAGTGGGAAAAAAAAAAGAAGGAAGATTTGGGACTTGAGGGTGGGGGGAGGAGGTAGGGGGAGTGTTTGAAAACACTGACCGTGTGTACCTCTGAAAAATTCATGGCTACGCCCCTGCAGTAGATTGTTGTGTTACCCCTTAGTATCCCGCTTTGAAGACACAGAAGCAAAGAAATTTTATTTGAATAATTAATCCATTATTCGGTGGATGGTTTAACATATAATAAAAATTACGTCTGGACATTTTACTCATTGCTCGCATCCATACCAATAAATCTAAACAAAAGAAATAAATTTTTAAATACAGTTTGGCAACCTTTACTTAAGACCAGAAAAAATTGACCAATAATATGTATTATTTAGCCAGAAATCATTGGCTGTTTCCTAGATGCACTGGGCCTCTAATAAAAGCCAAAGAAACACTGGATGACTGGTCAAAATTTAATGGAGCACATCTAGCTCATTTCAGCCCTGGCATCACATCCAATGGCAATTGGATTATGGTGGGGACAGGGAGGGGGGAGGGGGGGGGGGGGGGGGGGGGTAGCAGGAACCCAGGAGATAAGAGGGCATGAACAGGGAAAGAAGAATTTGGGAAATGGTAAGAAGCAGAACAAAATACGGAGCTCCCTTTTCCCACAAATATTTGAATTTGTTTGTACACATCCAAAATGTCGCCTTAGGGGCTTGACAATTTGATATTGAAATATATTGTTTCAGAAATTACCAATACCCATATATCCAAATCCCATATCCCCCCCCCCCCCCCCCCCCCCTCCCCAATTTTTCTGGAAAATAACAAGGAGTAAAATTAACATACTTTAAATATCTACATAAATATTATATCTAAGTTGGTAAAATTCAAAGGATATCACACCAACTGAAAAAACTACTAAGTTCAGGCTGGAAAATGTTAATAAAATCAGATATGGCAACTTCTGCAGGCAAAGAGTTCCATTCCCTAACAGTTCTTGGAAAGTAAGAAAAATAAAAAATATCTTTGGCAGAGAGAGCATGAAAAAATTAGCAGACTGAACCAATTTTGAGGTACAATGTAATTTACATTTTGATATTATGGTTTGCATGTTTAAAAACTTAAAAAATTGAACGGCAAAATAATTAAAATAAAATCTGGCTGACAAGGTTTGCTATCAGAAACACGGTGGACTAAAACCAGAAAATTGCAAAAGAAAGACTTCATGCTTGAAGCGTGAGACGTTATGCTCCAGTCAATAATTTATTGTGACTTCCACCCACCACCAAACCTTGGAGAATAAAATGGTGGTGAGTGATTTAAAAATTCATTATGGCTTTGAAGGCTTGCAGAAGAAGCCAATCATGATTCATCACCTCTATTGCTTTATATGGGAAAGTATTTTCAGTGATTCACTGTGGTGTAAATTATAATGTACACACCTGCTGACCTCCATCTTTCAACAAGTGAACAGGGTGTGTTTCATAATCAATGCCTTTCAGTGCTAAAGCTATTAAAAAATATGAACAAAAATTAGAACACTCTTAAATCTGTTGTTTTCTGCATCTGAATTTGTGAACTCAGACGGGGGTTGGGGGGGGGGTGTACTTGGGTTTGAAACTGACAGGGATGTGCAATGGTCTTTTTTAGCTTGACAGATTAATAAATTTTGAGATTTGTTTAGATTACAATTTTTGCCCAGTATTTTTTTGGATATTGAGATTCCAGCAGGGATTTTCTTTTTCTTTCTTGTTTTTTTTTCAGGGGTGGTGGTGGTGGTGGTGGGGGGGGTCGGGGGTGGTAAGTTAGGGTTAGGGGTTAGGTTGACTCCACTTATTTTTCAGAATAATAATTCCAACTCTCTTCTATTAAAAGCTTGTAACCTAGCTGGCTTGTACAAGATAGTTGTTAGATAAATAAACAAAAGATACTAACACGTATGTGCATGGGATTGTTGGGGGCTCGGTTATAACTATGTGGGTCATGATTTGGCCCACAGCGATATTTGTTTTAATTAGTCCTTAGTACATGTACCGCCGGACTCCCCTGGGATTTTTGTCTCATACACCGGCAATGTTACATGTACATTGTATCAAAAATCCATTATTCTGTCATGCAAATCAAAGTCTCTTTCTTGCCTACATTGTATACTTCTGCCATCTGTAACACCATTACAGCAATTAAAGAAACTGAGAAAATTGTTTTCCATAATTATTTATTTATTTATTTATATTAATAGTGACCTTCAGGCTGAACTATTATAAATATTGTGAAAGATGCTTAACAATTGACAAATTGGTGCAACGTAAGGAAAAAATACAGTTTTATTTAGTATGGGTATCACATGGTTATGTGGGTTTCTTCTTCGCAGTGATGGGGTCAAGTGTGGATCAAAGGAGGTAACTCACTCATACAACGGTAGCAAAACATCTCCAAATTTCAGATCTCCAACGATCAGAATCTCTGTATTTGGACAGTAACCAATTTGTACTGGTTTCCATATAATTTCACTTGTATATTACATGTGAATAGATCACAAAATGGAAAACACTTTCCTTGTTTCCATAAAGTTATGGAAACAAAACAATTTAAGGGCTCCCAGCAAGACCATCCTAAGACAGTATGTTTTGGCAACTTTCACTAAAATTGTATGTTTTAGGCCTTTAAAAGCACAGTTTTGTCAAATTAATGATTTATTATTGTTAAGATAGTGAAAACAGATCCAAAATGGAGAAGAAAATCCACATCTTTGAGAAAATGTTTTGGGCCTTTATATAGGACACCCTATGTATCTCTTCAAAATAAAATTTTATTCTGTTGGAAGATAGAAGATTT
This sequence comes from Cladopsammia gracilis, assembly GCA_022457155.1. Taxonomy (NCBI): domain Eukaryota; kingdom Metazoa; phylum Cnidaria; class Anthozoa; order Scleractinia; family Dendrophylliidae; genus Cladopsammia; species Cladopsammia gracilis. The sequence goes on from JAJGOT010000541.1 coordinate 77,541, forward strand.
GTTGACCTAGTTGAAATCCTTTCAGTCATATTTACATGATCCAGTCATAATTTTGGGGAGTCCCTTTTGCGGCCAAAAATCCAAGATTTCAGTGAAAATTTTCCAAAAAAGTACTTAGGATGTTCTTGCCGGGAGCCCTTCAATTTTCTTTGTTACCATAAGGTTATGGTATATGGGTTTTCAACCAATCCGACTGTTTACAGTGTCTTGTTCATTTCATAATACCATTCTCATGTGTTTTAATAATTCTCTGTACCTGCTCTAACTCTCCAAGAGCATGAACTTCTAAAATAGGAGTAAAGCACTGGCTGAAAGAAAGAAACACAAGCTACATGTAAGACAACATATCATTTCACATCCATCTTTCAGTGGATATTTACAGCTGTATATTGATAATGCAGTTATTAATATAAATCTAGACCTTCTCCTATCTATGGTGCATGTGAAGTTTGGAGGGCTTTATTAGCTGTTTTGATACTGTTCCCAGCATGATCAATCAATGAAATCGATAATCGATAAAAATCGATGGCAATCGATGACAATCAAAACCAATTAATCAATATTGATATCAGAAATCGATGGCCAAAAAATTTGTGTTTTTTAATTGCCATCGATTGTCATCGACTGCCATCAATAGCAATCGATTTTCATCGATTGTAATTGATTTTCATCAATTGTCATCGATTTTCATCGATTGTCATCGATTGTCACATTTTTGGGAGGTCATAAAGAAAATGCTTTTACAGAAGAAATACAGTGATATGTAATTACATAACAGCTGTTAAAATTGCAGTCTAGGCTGGTCAAAGAAATTATGAAGGCAATTACTAATACATGTACTCTGGGCTTAGCTTGGTGCCAGACATCAATGTGATTTCTTTTGTTTTATTCCCCAAGCCTCGGAGCCAAGTATAAATTTTAATACATCGAAATTGGTCTATTGTCATCGACTGTTATCGCTTGATTGATTGGATTTCCGATGATTGATTGTCACCGATTGATCACGTCGGAACTGTTGTACCTGCCAACTTTTGCTAAGTCAAATGTGTGAGATTTTTGTAGCCATATTAGCACAGTTTCCAAACAATTTCCAACAACTTCTGAATATTGCCACCAAAGATATTCTGACGACTTATGAACATTACCATAGATGCTCTGGCAACTTCTGAACATTGCCAAAGATTCCCAAAGATGTTCAGATGATCTTCAAAGGTTGCTGAGTGTCGCAAAGCACAAAATCTCAGTGCAATCTTGTGAGTCAGGCATGAGAAATTGTCATGTGTAAGTGTTTTCGATCCGCAGGCTTGAGACTCATGCATAATGAATGAGATTTGGCAGGCATACAGCTATTTCAATAAACGTTGTCGGATGAAAGCTTAAAGCCAAGACCGCAAGGTAGTATGGGTTAGGGTTAAAAGCCATTAAATTAAAAATCCCATACTACCTTGCGGTCTTGGCTTTTCGCCTTTTTCATCCGACAACGTTAATTGAAATAGCTGTATACACAGGCAGCCCAAGCTCACGTCACAAGAAAGCGAAGGGTTAATTATTAGCGGTGTGTAAAATGGGACGTGACCCTTCGATGAAAGCGGTATTGGGTTACACGGCTGCCGTTTTAAAAATTTAAGACTTTGTAAGGGGAAAAAAATAAACGTAGATTTCGAACCGGTCAGTACAAAATGCAGACTGCAGACTGCAGATTGCAGACTGCAGACTGGGTATAAAATGCAGACTAGGTATAAAATGCAGACTGCAGACTGCAGACTGAGTATAAAATGCAGACTGAGACCAAAATTGGGTATAAAATGCAGACGGACTGCAAAATTGTCATTTCGTGCAATACACGATATATTTTCATCATTAACTCACCCCACTATCATGTAATCACCTTTCCGAGTTCGTTTCCTTGCAATTTCCTCTCCATATGCATAGACAGTCCGTTTACTTTTTGCGCCGAAACAGGACAAACATCATGTTCGATCGTGGAGCCGCCATCTTGAATAATCTGATGTCTAAAATCTGGAACGAGGAACGGGGATCGAGGAATCTCTAAAATGGGGAATCTCTAAAATAGGGAATCTCTAAAATGGGGAATCTCTAAAACAGGGAATCTCTAAAATGGGGAATCTCTAGAACGGGGAATCTCTAAAATAGGGAATCTTAAAAGCAGCTGTTATGAGAAATGAGATCACAAGGGTTTTTTCAAGGTGGCCATAAGTTAAGCTGTCCGCTCGTGATAAAAATTTCAGGCAAAGGACAAAGGACAAAGGACAAAGGACGTTGCTGAGGGTCCGTTGCACGCGGCTTTTAATGTATACTCGTTAAGAACATATATGCATATATTGGTGGCAAACGACATTTTAAAGCAACCATTTTACACAACATATACTTGTTAGAGGAAAATACAAAAGGTTTCACACTGGTAGAGATTGTGTGGCCTGTCGATGCTGTTGATGTCATGTCAACCCTTGCTATATTCCTACGTTCAACTGAACTTGGCTATAAAGCCTGTCATGTCCAATCAATGAATATCGATCATTTGAAAAGCAACTGATTTATTAATCAATATATACCCTATAATAATGAATAGATTATCATCGACCGCTTGTTCAAATGAAGACATGAGGGAGACTTACTGGCAATAAAAAGGAAACTAGAGATTTAGAGATTCCCCATTTTAGAGATTCCCTGTTTTAGAGATTCTCTATTTTAGAGATTTCCCGTTCCCCGACCCTCGTTTTCCGATTCCCCGTTCTCTTTTTTCAGACATGGCCATAATCCGAGCAACCTGAACGAAGTCATTTCCGATTTGTGATCGTGATTTCCGATTTGTCATTACCGCTCCCTGTTACCGCTGGCTTTGATGTTTACCCACTGCTTAATCACCATCACCTAAATATCAGCTCCCTGTACCAAAGATACGTATAGTATTATTCAAAGCTTTCAAGAAATAAAATTACTTTCACATGAACAATATCGCTTAAAAAACGTAGATAAGAGGTAGATAAGAGGGTCGCTCCGAGTCACATGATTCTCAGCTGATACCGACTTACAATGGATTAAATCGCGGAAAGCTTGTTTTTCCGTTCGCCGAGGCAAATAAGCACGTTATATTCTTGGTTTGAGATCAAGTAATACAGCGTTTCAATTCAATGTTGACGTTTAGCGCCAAGAAAGAAACTTTTAGCCGCTGATAAACTAGGGAAGGCAATTGCGTGACACTGGGGTACGTTAAAAACATTGTTATCGGACAGTCTGCATTTTATACTCAATTTTGGTCTCAGTCTGCATTTTATACCCAATCTGCAGTCTGCAGTCTGCGTTTTATACCTAGTCTGCATTTTATACCCAGTCTGCAGTCTGCAATCTGCAGTCTGCAGTCTGCATTTTGTACTGACCGGATTTCGAACGCTTAATAAAGCGAAATTTAGGCATTAATTCAATAAAGTAATTCTATTGAAGGGAATAACAGTGGTGACAAAACAACCCAAAACGGCTTGAAATACCCCGAAGGACAAAAGAATACACCAGAGGTGAGTTCAATAGAATCACTTTATTGAATTAATGCCTAAATTTCGCTTTATTAAGCGTTCGAAAGCTACGTTATTTTTTCCCCATACAAAGTCTTAAAGTTTTAAAATGGCCGCCATGTAACCCAATACCGCTTTCATCGAAGGGTCACGTCCCGTCTCACACACCGCTAATAATTAACCCTTCGCTTTCTCGTGATGTGAGCTTGGGCTGCCTGTGGTATATAATGTATATGCCACACAGTGTATATTGATGAGTCTTGATTCAAAATTATTTTTTAGCTTTAAAAACACGAATGCTTCATGCAGATAAACAAAGAACATAATTAAAAAATACTGTAGTAAGTATACATGTAACTATGCTCTATTATTATTGAACAATGGAGCCTTCAATTCTGCAGAAGCTCATAAGGGATAAATATCACGTGATATTTGCTTCTGAAGTCCTAACATTCACCTACCCAAGCAGAGTTCTTTATGGAATAGAAATTTAAAATCAAAGCTCAAGAGACATTAAAACTTGGGCTAAACTGTAACTACTGTAGAATACCCGTCCACTTATTTGCATCTCATTGAATAAGAATAGATCCTTTTGTTTTCACATGCTTCGTTCTTTAAAACGTTTAGTGATATGTAAATAAGTGGACGGGTATTCTAAAATCGCTCCAAAACTTGTTTAACCTAGAGAAAGATATTGTTATGTGACAAAAATAGTGAGTCTACGGTACCTTCGCCATCTCGCCACAAATTCCGTCCGTCGTGGCATGCGAAAATATTCCAGGCGTTCCTTCCGGTCTTAGGTTACAGTCTTCTCGCGGCCAGCAACGATACGGCGCTGTCGGCGCCGCATAAATTTACGAACATTTGCAACAAAAAATGCAAGTTATCAGAGGAGTTAAATATTCTTATCATTATTTGTGAAAGATGGAAATCGCTCAAGAGTTTATCGCTGGGTGGTTTGCAGGTAAGTTTGTGTGCGACAAATGCAAAGATCTGCAGAAGCCCGGGGGTACTCGCGTTAATTTAGGGTGCGTTCTTTTGGTCGAACGGATTCCTCGGATTTGCGGTTTTCAAAGAAACGCCAAATCCAGAAAATTGATTCGTGTCATGCTTGACTGTTGTTGAGTAACTCGTAGGTGACATAAAACAAGGCAACGAAAGGTATAAACATTTGTAGAGTGTACTAGACAACAGATATGAACAACGGTACAGTAAACCAGGCTTAACTAATCAATGACATCAATGACATCAATGTCATCAATGAGTAATCAATGGGTAATCAATGAGTAATCAATTGATTACTCATCGAGTATTGCCAATACTCAATGAGTACTCAATGACTAATCAATGACCCACAAAATTTTTGGTCATTGATTAGTCATTGATGTCATTGATTAGTCATTGATTTGCATGAAAAGAGGTGTTGACAGGCCAGACATGACTCATAAGCTTGTGATAACATGGAACGTGACCTTTAGAGTTTTGCTCTAGCAAGTATATCCCCCAAGGATTTTCCTTTTTTGTATGAGATAAGGGGAGGCTCTTTGTATATTTCATGGTTGGTTCTGAATGAAATGCCATTTGCTCATTAAGATGTTTTTAAGATTAGGCAGCGCCGGGTGGTACGTTGTTACGAAAGGCAGAATATTCTTTTTCGCATGTTCTCCTTTTGCTGCAAAGATGACTTCCGTTCATTGAATTTTACCTCGCAAATTGTTTTCTCAATGAGATTGTGAGTGTGGCCTCTAGCACGGAGGCGTACTTTGAAGTTGTTGATATTCTCACTGAATGATTTGGCTGAGGAATTTTTTCTTAAAAGTCTCAGGGCTTCACCTTTTCTGAGCCCTTTTCTGACCCCTGGTGGGTGGCTGGAAGAGAAATGGGTGTACTGGAAGGTCTCTGTTGGTTTAAAATGAGTAATCAATGACATCAATGAGTAATCAATGACCCACAAAATTTTTTGGGTTCGATTAATCATTGATTACTCATTGAGTATTGGCAATACTCAATGATTAATCAATTGATTACCCATTGATTACCCATTGATTACTCATTGATGTCATTGATCATTGATTAGTTATGCCTGGAGTAAATAATGTGGACCCTGGTCCAGCACTAAACAACATAATTTCGTATATCTTACCTGAATCGACACTTCATGAGCTAAAATTTTGCCTGGAGATAGCTTTTATGGTTCTGTATTACATCTCAACCTAAAAACTTCCTTCCTCAAAAATACTTTTCTTGTAATTCGAACAAGAGGCTCCAAGCAGCCTATACTCATGCGCATGCATAAGAAAGTTTTATGAAACTATTAAAATAGTTTTATGAAACTATTAAAATACACTGTAACAAAACTTCTTGGTTTTCACTGTCATGCCATAAATTTTTAAACTCGAAACGATTTACATGTAGTGAAAGAAGCCAAGAATTTGTAATGTTATACATTTGTAAAAGAGTAACAAATAATTCAACAATGGAGAACTGCACAGATCTGAGACTTAGTGAAGTTGTTTATTTGTTACTCGTTTTTAACATTACAAATTCTTCGCTTCTTTAACTAAATCGTTTCGATTTTAAAATTTTATTGCATGACAGTGAAAACCAAGAATAAAAGGCACTTGCATGGAAGACTGGAACCAGGAGTCCTTGGAACTGAATTAAAGGGTTTAAGTGTTTTATTTAACTTAGAGAGGCACCAGCCGCAGGGAAATAATGAACATGACTGAGTGCTTTGTTGAGGCTTGTGATTTACACGTATTGAGTTGACACTCAGTCAGTAGTTTTATCCACTGTAATAAGGCTGCTTTTCAACTAGCTGTGAATTTTGAACATAATCTGTACAAGGTACAATGTACATGTATGTTATTTGTTGGGTACTTTTTTAAAATCCTTTTCATTTGAATATACTGTACATGTATATAGGATGTGCTGGAGTGATATTTGGACAGCCAATGGACACTGTAAAGGTAACATAACAACAACAACAACAACAACAACAGGCATGGGGTAGAGGGTAGGGCACTCAACCCTAGTTTGGTAGGGGTGTTATGCCCAGGCTGTCAAACACTGACCCTGTTTATGACAAAAACTTTGCACTTCCCGTGAACTGAATTAATATTAATTATAAAGCATTTGATTCCGGACAATGATTCCATTTATATTCCTCTTTAGCCCCTGACACTTCTGCTCCCTCTCTTTCCACCTCTTGTAGACAGTGTTCTCCTTATCAGGCGGTAACAGGTAAAATTTACCGCTTGAAGCAACATTTTTTACCACCTGCAATCACTTGGAGGTTTTTGAAATTCAACAAAGTGTTTATTCAACAATAAAAAAATTATTGTTGTGTAAGGAATGAATTATAAAATTGTTGTAAGTTGTTTTACCTTTAAAGGCCGAAGGTGTGCATATGTGAATTTGCCTAAAATAGGTCTCTAAATGAAGGAAATGGGGTTTCAGAGAACCTAGCTCTACCCCCAGGGAAAGTGAGCCTCAGGTGCACACTTTTAGTTTAACCGGTTAGGAATGCTCCCTTACCTGCTGAGCTAAAATTTAGGGAGAACACTGTGTAGATATCCCCATTTTTTTTCTGGGTTCCAACTTCTCTGTCTCACCCCACATGCTGAACTTAGAAACATTATTTTTTTATATAATACAAATTGTGAATTGTCCCCAATGAAAACAATGATTTTTACACTAATGTGAGGGATTAAAACAACAACATTGTTGACACAACATGTCCCTTCTTTGCAGGTGAGAATGCAAGTATTGAATGCAGGAGCCAAACAAACTTACAACAGTTCATTCTCCTGCTTTGTGGATATTGTCAAGCGCGAAACAGTAAGTATGAATATTACAACATTACTGTATGAACATGTAGCCAATGTAGCAGATGCTGGTTTATTTGCAGGGTGGAAATTCAACCTACATGTATAATAACAAATAAACAGTGCCTGCTTTCCCTTCTTGCTCCATGGAAAACAATAGAATTTGTCTTTGGAAAAAGCCTGCAGATAGAAGGGTTGATTGTTTTTTTCAGGTAAACCAACCAATGAAAATGTTGTTGAGTTTTTACAGCGAGTTGCTTACTATACACTTGATGTTGTCTTTATGCTAATGAAATGTAAATTATCAAACTATTTTACATGTATGCAATTAAAGGAGCAACATCACAGCGATTTTTCGTTTTTTTTTTTTTTTGGGACTAAACTTTTAAATATTCAACTACAATTGTAAGAAATTGGTATTGCTTTTGTTAACAAAACTAATCCGTTACATTTACATTGTTGATTGATACTCATACAATGTATGTTTATTGGCTTCTCATACAGTTTTAGTGATGATAGACAGCTAGCAGTCTCTCTGGATAGTCCAGCAGGCGAGCAAATCATGCGATCTGTTTGCTCGCTCCATTCTCAGTGCACTTGTTTTTGTGATTAACTTGCCCGCTTGACTAACTGAAAAGGGTCATCTAGCAGTCTAATGATTGGGAGGCTAAAATAATGTAATTATGCAGTGACAGTGCCCCCCATTATTCAGTTTTTAAAAACGCATACAAATGTATGGAATAAAACATTGACATAGAAAATTGACCTTTCAAAAGCCTTAAGTATGTGTATGTTTTTTGGGTGAGTAAATTTATCTGGGTAAAATGCTATTTGCATTTGCATGTACATATTTGTAACTTTAGCTATAATATTGTAAATTTGAAAAGTCAAGTTTTTCTCAAGTTTGAGTTTTGTCAAAGAAACTTAGACCAGCAAATGACAGATATTCAGATTGCCCATTCCATATTATTAGTCCAGTGAGTGCTGGAAATAGTTTTTCTTACGTCCTTTCAAACCTCCATTTTGATCAGACATTTAGACATCTGCCATTTAAAAATTTTCCCAAGGGACAATCCGTTAGCATACATCACGTTCTATAAGAAGCTTTTCAGCTTGTAATGCATTTGAAGGCGATTTCAAATCACGCGAACTTTTATGAATTGGAGCCTTTTGCATTGAAGCAAAATAAACGGTATAAACAGAATAATTAAATTGTTGTTTTTTTGGTCCTTTAACTCCCAAGAATGCCACATACCAAAATTGAAGACTGAAAATCCCAAATTCGTTTTGTGAAATATTAAAAAAATGGCACCATGCAAAACTACTGCTAAAAAAGTTTCATTTGAATGGTCACGCCAGGATTTTGTCGACAGACTCAAAAGTTAAAACTACATGACTTGTACATTACATGTCTCCATAGTTGACTCTGCGAGAGTAGAAAGGATTCAAAGTTTGTCATTTTAGGGTTGTGGTCAAACATTGTCAAATGACCAACTGTTATTTTCAGCACTGTTAGTCCAACCCACTAAACAATACTGACTACTAATTTCCTTTTGCAGGTGTTTGGTTTGTTTAAAGGCATGGCACCTCCGCTAGCTGCTGTTGCATTACAGAATGCTGTCTTATTTGGCGTGTACGGTAATGTCTTAAACTTGTTATCCACTAAGCAGGATGAGAAGCCCTCCTTGTCCCACATCTCTGTTGCTGCCGCTGCTTCTGGTGCTGCTCAGCTGTGGGTGGTGTGTCCCATGGAACTTGTCAAGATTAAACTACAGATGCAAACAGAATGTAAGTTAATATATCCACAGACACAAATGAGGTGTAACAAGTTTGCAATGCTTATGGCATAATTCAGTACAGTGTAACTTTCAGAAAGCTTTGGCAGAGCTGTTTCCAAGTTTCGATCATCACTAGTATTTAAAGTGCCCATAACCTAAAATTCTTTATTTTCGTATCTAAATCTACACGTAACGTAATAAACATCTGCGAAAAAAAATTTTGATTTCAGCAAAACATGTATTTTTTATGATTTTTTAAAGTCTTCGAAATTTGCCGCCATTTTGGTCCACCATTCGCATTAGTCTCCTCTCGGTCCCTCTCGGTTAACAAAGGATCCGTGACGTAGATTAAGGAACGCATAACTTCAAACAAAGGAACTTGTGACTTCAAACAAAGGAACTGTGACGAACATTAAGGAACATGTGAGCCCGTTGGCCTTCTTAACAGCGGGACGGGTATACCACAAAAAAATAGGATAATTTTGGAAGATTTGAAATATTCATAAAAAATTCATGTTTTGCTGAAATCAAAAAATTTTTTCGCAGATGTTCATTACATGACGTGTAGATTTAGATATGAAAATAAAAAATTTTAGGTTATGGGCACTTTAAACTGTGTACAATTTACATGTAAATGTCAATTAAATAACTAACAAAACTATAAGCAGTTTTGAAACCACTAATTTCCATTGCTTCTTTGATAACACTGCCAGCGATTTCGTTTGTCATCAGTTTATTGAAAATGCTACTATCAGCAATCTGACCCACCCAGTTTGCATTGCGCGCCTATGTTGATTCATCCGCCATTTTCAGGGCCCCGAAAGTCCATACTGTATTGTAGATGAGAAATTCACTCGTGCAAGAGGTGATATGCTTGCCCAAATATGGAATAGAGCCGTATCATAACAATAATAGAAGCGTACTGGGTGGGTCAGATTCTTTAAGGTTAATGAGTAGGAAGGAATTGACAGTTAACAAACATTAGGGAAGTGCAGGGTCATTCGAGGCGTATCTCACAAGGGATGATGTTATCATAATCGTGATGACATAATTTTCTTAAATAGAGTGTTGACATTGTATGTGGGCATTTATATACACCTCACCTGTGACGTGATGACATCATCTGATAAAAGCTAAAAAATTAATATATATCAACTGTATGATGTCATGTAATTATTTTTAGAAAGTGATGTCATAGATAAAACTTTTCTTTCTCTACAGAAAATGAGATCATCCGGTAAAAAACTAAAGATAGATAGAATGTAGAATTGCATATGTGAAAGAAAACTCGCATTCTAGCATTCTTGCAAAGCGAGGGTATTTAACGTGTAATTGCATACAGTGTACCTGCATGAGAAGCGATATTGCATGGTATCTTTGTTGGACGATGTTTGTGTACTTTCTTTATATACTAATAGTATGTATACTTTCTTTTAAAATAGTAAACTTTGATTTGAAACGACAGACGTGCCATTCACAAAAATTAATAATGATAAATTTATCTGGAGTGAATTCCTGTTCTTCCCAATTTTAATTAAAATGTGAAATTTTGTAGAGAGTGAAGAAGCCATTCACACTGCAGTCCGACAGAAGCGAGCAAGCAACCGACAAAAACCAATATTTCATGCTTTGAAAAAAGCACGTCTAAATCAAACAAAGAAGTTCACGAAAACAAGCATACTGTGCTGATCGAGCTACATTGTAATTAAAAGTAATTTCTTTTATACACTGAAACGGCCACCTGGCTGCTTTAAAAATAAACAAAGATTCCGTCCGAAGTAGAGCTTTGTTAAATGCATTTCAAAACCAAAACTTGTATCCCAACTCCTGTCTTGTACAGTATCAAGAAATCCGGTGTAAAAAGTATGAGGTACAAAAGGCAATAATGATAGTAATAATATTAGTAGCCTGCTATTCTTAGAACTTAACATCAATGAGTCGCGAAGATAAAGTGAGAATAAAAGTATTCCTGCCCGAGCGGAGAAGCGGAGATGCTACATGTATATGTTGTAGTTAATTTTTTATCTCAGGAAATTTTTATTTTTCCATTGTTTTTGGTATGGTAATATATGCTAATGAATTTTAAACAATGGAAAAATAAAAATTACCTGAGATAAAAAATTAACTACAAAATATATATTAAGAGAATGCTTCACATACAGCACTATCAACCTATACAAAAACGTAAGACAAATGTTTAAAAAATACACCCATAGCTATATTAAAAAGTTATAAAAAAGTGAATGTTGAATGTATTCTGTTATTAAATAATAAAAAGCTAAAATTGGCGAAGATTAGGAAGTCCAGGTCTTAGAGGCATTTGCTACACTGACAGCTGGTAAATTTGGCACCCTTAATTAGTGATCGAAATTGTGTCAGTGTCGTGGCCAATTTCGAGGCAGTCGGTAGTTGGTTCCAAAAATGAGAAATTAGGTAAAAAAAATGAATTATGCTTGTGAAGACTGTTGTATGATGGTTGTAAAACATTGAGACCACTGCTACGTAAGTTATATGATGTGACCCGAAGTGTAAACAATTTTGAAATATAAGCAGCTCCTCACAACCTAAAACTTTTAAAAAATACAATTAGCGATTGTTCAATACGTCGTTGCTCCAGCGATTCTATGGAGGCAAAGGCAGGACAAGATTCGTAAGCTGTAGTATTACACAGATTCAATAGAGTTCTGACGTTTATGAATTCAAAATTTATACTATTGAATCTTTCTATTTTGAGATTACAGTCAAACACAAATTGAAGCACTATCTATTCTTAATTCTTCATTTTAATTATCTTTAGTTTTTGACCGGATGATCTCATTTTCTCGGAATGTAGAGGAAGAAGGGTTTTATATATGATGTAACTTTCTAAAAATAATTACATTACATCATACATAGTTGATATATATTTTTAACTTTTTATCCTTCTATCCCTGCATTGTATAACGTCAACACTCTATTTAAGAAAATGATGTCATCGTTATGATGACGTCATCCCTTGTGAGATGCGCCGCAAACGCCCATGCACTTCCCTGTAACACAACGCGGTTTCTCACACAAGGAGCTATCTGTGAGAATATCAAACACCCGAATCACCTGCCCCCCCCCCCCCCCCCTCCCCCCAACCCCCACACCCGCGCTCCATAAAACGCACCCTAACTGTATCACACTTTTATTATACGTTACAGTAAAACGATCCAGTTCGTCACGATATCGTGGAAGTCTAGACTGCATACGCAAAATTTACAAAACATCCGGAGGCAGAGGGATTTTTCAAGGCATGTCTCCACTTGTCATTCGAGATATTCCTGGCTTCATGGTGTATTTTGCTTCTTACGAAGTTCTAGTCGATTTACTTTCTACAAGGGAGTCACGTGGTGATGTGGGACTGCTGGCTCCAATTTTCGCGGGCGGCCTTGCGGGAATGATTTCCTGGACATCGACATTTCCATGCGATTTCATAAAATCAAGGATGCAAGCCGATGGCAACGATGGAAAATTCCTGTACAAGGGGTTCACTGATTGTTTCATCAAAAACTACAGAACAGGAGGCCTAAGGAGTTTATTTACTGGGCTTGGGCCAACTCTTCTACGAGCCTTTCCCACCAATGGAGTCATTTTCTTTGTTTACACTCTCGTGTCGAAATTGTTTTCAGAAAACGCAGCGGATAGGTCTTTAAAAATTAATGCAGAACTAGAGTAATATTTCAAATATAAACCAATGTTGATATGAAGGACAATAAATATATGCCTTGCTTTAACAAGCTATTGACTTGGGGACAAGTTGAAACTAAAATTAACAAAATGAAATAAAGAGTAAATGAGGTTTTCAGTGGAGGACACCTTTGTCCCCTGTGACGACCATCATAAAAAAATTATGATAATGACACTTTATTTATTATTATTTAAGTGTCAGGATTGTTTCATATTTTTGCCTTAATTAACAAGCTATGAAAATTGGGGAAACTTTAAACTCCATATGATGCCCGATTTAGGGTGTCAGCTCCATTGTACATTGTACACTTCCATTGTATTAGGCAAAATTATGTATTCTAATATATTCTATGGTATTGTATTCTATTGTATTGTCGTTCTTTTGTGTTCTAATATTCTATTGTTTTAACAATAGAATAAGTGTTACCCCTAAATCGTGCATGGTATATTAAACTCACATTAATGAATTGAAATAAAGAGTAAATGTGGTTTTCAATGGAGGACGCCGTTGTCACCTGCGCAGTTGACCATTTCTCACGGTGAGAAATGGTCAACTGAGCCAACCGAGGCGGCTCTTTGTTATTGTCTCACCGTCTTGACAAGCCAAGGAATTACCGCCGTATTGAAAAGCGTGATGTCTTCGCTCGTTCACGGCATTCTACAACGAGTAACCCCAGCTATAGCGGATTAGTTTGTTGTTTCCTTTGTAAACGATAAAATATCGAAGCCGATCGTATTACAGACACACACAAGTGATTTTTTTGAGTTGTTTTACCTGATGAGAAGAGTCACCAAACCTATTCATTGATTCCGTGCCGCCTTCCATTATTTTTCATCCATTCACTCGTCCGTCCCTTTTCATTCCATTCGTTCATTTTTCCATCTGTTCAATCTTCCATTCCATTCCATCCACCAAGCCATATATATCCATCCATCAGTCCCTCCGTTTATCTATTTTAGTTCCATTCTATCCACGTATTAGCCCGTCCGTCCGTTCGTCCTTCCATTCTATTTTATAACATAGCTAGCAGAGCCGCGCAATCAAATTCAGTATACGTAAGCGTGCTCAAAATCCCGATAGTGCACGCTGATAAATAAAAGTGCCATTCTTGACCGTGATTTTTTTTTTAAAAAAATAAAGAATTTTGTATTTAAACTGCAGTAAAATAAAACTCGAGCTTTCAACAGAAAATTTGAAATAAAACCAATTCCTATTTTGCTTAATATTTCGCTTACCGCGAACAATCACTTCTGATATTGTTGTCCGTTTTTCGCGTCGGATTTGATGCACAATTCCACCGGCTATGTTATAAAATAATTGGTTCATGCTTTTAGCTGTGCACTATCGAGTTATGGAGCACGTGGGAAGTTTGGAGAGCACTCAAGATGCTAGAGTTGCCCTCGGCTATCGCCTTGGGCAACTCTCCAAACTTCCCAAGTGCTCCACAACTCGATAGTGCACGCTAAAGCATGAACCAATTGTTAACTATCCATCCATCTATCCATCCGTCCGTCCCTAGGATTGTTAACTCGTGAGGACGAGAAGCGTTGAACGAGTTGTAGTCTTTGGGTGATAATTTCACTCGATCGCTCCCTCGATCGGCTGTAAACATTGAGCCCGCTAATTTTAATGGTTACCTTCCTTACCCATGGGGACGGTGTTGAAGAGAGGGGAGGGTAGAGAGTATGAGGCAGGGGGTGGACTGTCGGTGGAGCAAGGTAGAACTTCAGACATAACAAACTGCAAGGCTGATCTGACTACGTAAAAAAGTTTACTTTGCGAGACACCAATACGACAGAAACCGATAAAGCAGGTGCTATTTCGCTCTTATAGGTGGTTTTCACGTTACGTCACGGCGGCCATGTTGGTGCACACCTACAAAAGAATTTTAATGAACTTCTTTTGTTATGTGCACCAACATGGCCGCCATGGCCTTTGTCACTTGAGTCCCACCATTCTCGTCCCCAGAGCCGCTTGGCCCTCTTAACCGCCGGAACCTGAGTACGAGAGCCAAGGGGCTCTGGGGACACAGGATTTGATTGGCTAGAATCTAGGACTTCCGGTTGGTTCTGCTCATGCTCAGAGTTTTTTTCAAGATGGCGGACGTGCTTTCAATATGAAGAACACGATGCAAGAAAAGGCAGGATTCTGGCTGTCTCATTTCAGAAGTTGGACGTTTATCTTTCGCGAGGAGTAGTTAGATGTTATCGTTAAACTTTCGGCAGTTTCCGAGTCGTGAATATGGTAACAATCGTCGCGATCAGATAGTTGGAGGATTTTTGGCTTATGAATACCCGCTGAATAAGCTTTAATACATCAGCTGACTCTGGCTGACTTTCAAACTTATCATCAATTTATGGCTAGTCTCGCCGATTCCGAGATTTTTGCATCCAGAAGTCAAGGTATAGATAATAATTTAAGACTACATTTAGAATTTTCTGGGCTATTCTAGGAATCTGTTTGAAATGTGAAGGTGGATTTATATGCAGGTGCTGACAATGATATGTAAATTATTTCATGTTACTTACGGCCACATATCAATGGTGTTTTAATACTCAAATCTTTGACTTCACTAATGACATCTTTTGGACATTTCAAACTTGTACAATATTTCCCTTTTGTACAAGCTTAGCCAGACATTTTGAATTCATCTAAGACAGAACAGGGAAAAAATAAGGAGAATTAAAATTATCTCTTATGAAATGTTGAAAAATGTGTTGTGGCTTTCTGCGCAACTCGTCAAATAAAATCACTCTTAGCATCTACATGTGACTTCTTTGCTCAGGCAGAGCATTTCCACTGGTATTGCAAAGATCAAGGGAGCTCTACAAGTATCCCAAAAGTCAAAGAAGCTTGCAGGTGAATCAATCAGTGATATATTTTACTACTACTGAAATATGTCACTTCTAATCACTGTATTACATTTGGCTGCTGAAGGCCACTTCTCTCTGTTTCTGTAAACATAATTTCTTTTTTGGCTTTAGATCATCTCATCAGCTCAGAGGGATTAGGGTGATTTAGATAAACAAGATGTGTGCAGATGCAAAAGACATGAAGACTGAGTGAGCTCCAGCATCTGTCTTCTTGGTTCCTTTGTGCATGCACTCGCTTTGCTCAACAGATTCTCCCTTTCCACAAACTCCATTTGAGCCTCTGCAGAGATAAAAGGCTTTCAAGACAGATAACAAGATCCATCATCATCATCTTCAGATATTTTTAAAGAAGCTTGTTAATTTTTCATCCTCAAAAATCCAGTCAGTAAAAGTTTGTATGTGAACTAATGCCAATGTTTTACCCCAGGGGGGTGCTTGGATCAACTTCCACTGCCAGGGTATTTGCTGCTGGCCTCTCAGAGCCCCTACTCCATTTTAGTATAAATCTACTAGCATTCTATCATGAATGCTGTTCTCTTATTGGCTATTCTACTCACTATCTAACCTGTTGTACAAAGTGAGCATGTGCAGTTGTCAGTGGCAGTTGCTATTCAATAAAAACTTATCAACTATATCACGAGATAGAAATCTCAAGCTCATAATCCAATTATTAAATAGTCTATTCTGTGGCCAATTATTGACCCCATATTTGTCACTTTTGTGAAAATGTAAACTTTGTGATCCAAACTTAGTCACTTTGTTTTTAATCCCCCAAATCCATACTAGAACAAACCCCCCCCCCCCCCAAAAAAAAAGGAAATTGCCATAATTTTCTTACTCTAAAAATCCCAAAAATGTGCGACCCCATACTCTGTTGAAAATGTAACCCCATTATAGTCAATCCAGTTGTGAAAATACGACCCCATTCGGCAGAAGGGAAGTACTCCCCTCCCCCAGGCAACCCACCAGGAACTGGAAATCATCTATCTGTTCTTGTGCCACACGATGTAGCACTGTCATAATGATTTCAGAGGCGGATCCAGGATTTTTTTATGGGGGCAGGCTACGGGTATTTGCCTAGGTCAATAAAATTTTTCATTGTTGCAATTAAAAAGAAAACTGTTAAAACTGAATGTCTAAAGGACCCCCCCCCCCCCCACACCCCCACTGTATCCACCCCTGGATTTTAAAACAAAATTAAAGAGGCATATGTTTCAGAGTGAACTTGCATATTTAAATTCAGATGACATCCTAGTAAAGCATGTCTTTTATTGGTGCCAGTATGAGATTAGTAAGCCTCGTCACATGAATTTGGGCCAGGCATGGAGGGTATCCATGTACTACCGTGTTAGCAGTTTCACAGATAATTTGTCAATGAGGAAATACTTAGTGTGCTGGATGCTTAAAGCACCATTTAAAAAAGGCTGAGCTTTATTATTTTAAGAAAAAAGCAAGAGTAGTTGGTACACCAACAACTATCTTGTCCTCATTACCAAACAAGGGTATTTTACAGTGGCGGATCCAGGGGGAGGGTCGGGGGGGGGGGGGGTTCTGGATCCACCCCCTTCCCCCACCAGACCTGTGTCTCCCATATGGTTCTTAAAAATAATAGAATAAAATTGTTTTATACCTAGTTGTTTCACTTCCACCGATTGACTGATTGTCAAGTTTTTGACTTAACAAACGCTTTTCAAGTCTCAGGAATGTTGGAAGTGGCATTTTAGAGGGTAAAATCAGAAACGTTTTCCGAGGGGCATGCACCCAGACCCCCCCTTTCAGAAATTCCCGGATCTGTCCCTGTTTTTAACTATTTCCCCCAAAACACATACATGTATGGCCCACATAGACAGTTTCTGTAGCAGAAACAGGGACCGCGCAGCAAGTTTTCGAGTGGGGGGGCTAAAGAAGAATGCGTGAAGGAATTTTTTTTTTTGTGGACGGGGGGGGGGGGGGGGGGGCATGCTTGTGGATTTCGATTCAATTTCTCTAAAGTGACGGAGAATGCTATTATACCGATAAAACTATTGATTTTTTTCCACATCTTCAGTGATGTTGCTATCGGGTTTGAAAATTCACCATCACTGAATTGAAATATGATAGATTGTTATGTTATACCAGTAACTGATATCAACTTTTAATTACTATAAATAAGCCAGAAATCCAACGATTTTGCTTGAGCTGTATAATTACTCAGCAATTATTGCACGAGGCTGAGTATGATATGAAGAGTTATGCAGATCGAGGGCGAAAAAATATTTTACAATTGTAACGACTAATGCTTCATTCTGTCTATTTATCTGCGCATTTGTCTTTGCCAGTAACTCTGGTCACTTTTGAATTAACGATTTTTTATAATTTTTCACTCCGTTACTTTTGTTAAATTATTTTTTGTTTAATTTATTTTTATTCTTGCAAAAAAGTGGGGGGGGGCTAAAGCCCCCCCAGCCCCTCCCTCTGCGCGGTCCCTGAGAAAGCAAGTTGGCAGATAGCTGCACCACATGTCCTGATCAGCATTCTGTTAGCCTGTTACAAACAGTCAGTTACTGGAATAGATGTGCAGGGAAAGGCAAGGAAACTGAGAAAAGAGTACTTGCAATGGATTTTCTTTGCATACTACCAGACTTCCATGATCACAAAGAAGGGTTCAAGTATGCGCAATTTACTCTTTCACATTCAAACTTGGTTTCAAGGGCACTTAGGATATACTTGGAAGCCCTAGTGTGAAGCCATTGAGTATGATAATTGCCCAAATTATATTTTCCATAAAAAATAAACAAAAAAATTGCAATATATGGATTACTGTTATAAAAACAACAAATTAATTAGAAAAGTGAAGTGAACCATCATAACGTTTATTTCACCTTCGTAATAATACAGTGGAATTAAAGGGTCACAAGACAGTCCATACCTAATCATGATGGTTAAAGGAATGTTATCTAAAAAATATTCAGTGGAGCCTCTATTAAGCGGTCACCCTAGCTCGGGGAATAGCCAACTGACAAATCTGATAAAATGCAGTGGAATGTAATGAAATCGTGAAGCCAGATATAATATCCATAAATGAACAGCTACACGTAATATACTGGAATTCAAAAAGGGTGACAAATTTTATCACGAAATGTTGATTTTGGTAGAAATAGGCCTACTCTGGGACCTTAAGTCGCCTTAAGTCGCCTAAAGTCGCCTAAAGTCGCCTAAAGTCGCCTTAAGTCGCCTTAAATCGCCTTAAGTCGCCCTTAGTCGCTTATGGTCGCCTGAAGTCATTAAGCTTAAAAAAGGCCTGTTCACCTTAAAATTGCCCTAGGAGATTTCACTTTTACTATTTCATGAATATATAATAATTTTATTGCCCCAAATCTCTGTTTTAGTTCCCATATATGATTATATGCTGCAAGGTCATGACCCCATGCAGTAAAACACCATGCTTCAATAGTCATGCACCATGCCCTAGTTGCTTCAATTATATTTGTTGAACCCTATATAGGATGGACCATTTTATTTTTGGGGGGGGAGGAGGGGGGGGGGGGGAGGGGTGGGGTTGGCAAATACCAAAAAAAAAAATTCATGCACAGATCTGATAAAGTATGGAAAAGTATGGAAAAATCACGAAAAAAAAAATACTTGCAAAGCCAGAGATGCCAACCTCTGGAAATTAAAAATAGGGAGTTTTTTCTAGGCGTGAGGGGGGTCCCGAAATTATTTTTTCGCTTTACCCTCTAAAGGTGCCATTTTCTGCATTCTAGAGACCCGAAAAGCATTTGTGAAGTTAAGATATGATGAAAGACTGCATTTTTTGGGGGGATTTTGGGATAAATTGGGTTAAAATCTTAGCCTATTGCAGAGAAAAGATCCAAAGTCGCTTTTATCCGGGAGATGTGGTGACCCGTGACCGAGAGATTTGTTCCGTATCCGGGTGAGTTGGCATAAGTGCACAGCCTAGGAAAAAAATTCATGCTAAAACAAAATACCCAACCCCCTCCCCCCACCCCTAAAAATAAAATGGTCCATCCCCAAGGAGGGTACACCCATTTATCTTCAAAACATTGACAGCTATTTAATATTTAATCCATAGGCTTACTCATATTTCATCGACAAAGTGTTGCTGAATGGTTAAAGTTGTCGCTTATATTATAATCAACATTTCTAACCACTGCTGATCAGCAGTCAATACTGATATAATGGTGTGGGCATTCCTTCACCTGCAGGGCATTATAACAACAATGAGAGCTGTTTTGGATCAATAAGATCAGAATAATTTGAAAAGTATTTTGGAGTTAAGCCCAATTATTGCTTATCACTTTTACTTTGAGCAAGTAAGCTTGAAAAGATCATAATAAGCTTATCCAAAGGCAATGTAACTGTATACAAATGTACTTAAGTTAACTTTTAAGCTTACTTACCCAACGTGAAAGAGCAATAAAAAATGGGCCATTTCTCCCGCATACAACTTCTAAGCTGCGTTCTAGCCATCCAACAGTATTCTATTTACAACCAATCGCAACTGAACGTTTGAAAACTTGAAGTTTAGTGTTCTAGTACAACTTGTACATGTCATCTTCTTGACAGTTTGATGAAGCAAAGAATTTAAATCAACCTGTACGCTCAAGATTGCAAAATTTGCGTTGATTATGTTACTATGATGGCTCTTTGTCACAAAGGTCAAAAGGATTTCTTGTTATGAACCATTAAGCAGGAATGTGCAAAGGATTTGCAGCTGTTTTCAGCAGGAGCTTTGCCTCGCTCGAGTAAACATGGCCACCATGCTTCACATGTTTTGACCACGTGACTTCTTTGAACCATGGATGCCCACGCGCGTGCCCGCGCGCGCACTCACGATTCGGCAAACATAAACAAAGCTGAAGAGTTGCTGTTGTTGAAATTGAAACACATTCCCACTTTACAGTACAGCTACAGGCTGGCTAAGCTACCACTCACGTGCTTTTCCTTCGTGGCGTAGATTGTCAAGCTGGCCTGGAATTTTTGAAATCGACACCAGTGCGAGATACAGTCGCTCTTGTAGCCATTGACTGGCTTCCTGCTTGTATTGCGGAAAGAAAACTAATTCCGACAACTCAATTCGAGGTAAGGTAAAAGTGAATTTCTGAAATTTATTGGTTAAGCGAGCGCGGGAGCTACGTATACAGTAGTCGCGCGCAAGAGGAAAAGAAACGCGCGAAGCATGGAAACTATCTACGATTGGAAAGGAATTCTGGGAGAATCAAAATGGCGGACACCGATAAATATTGTCAACTTTGTCATTTGCTGAGCATCCGTTTGTGATCCATTATTTTCTAGGAATTTTTGAGGTAATAGTTAACTTCTACACCGGTAAATCTGTCAACAGCCTCAACAGTAACACAATTTAGTTTTGTTTTGACAGGTTAAATGCTGCCAGGTGGAAAAGTGTGAGAGCAGGCCTTGTCAACAGAAACTGCTAGAAACTCTCCTACGAGGGTTCGGTTCCCTGTCAGCGGAACATCCAAGTTTTCAGAGCCGGACAAGTAGTTGGAGAAAATGGGAAAGATGCGCTATTGAGAAGGACCCTCGCTTACGGTACCAAATATGAAATTGGAGTATTCTGTTGGACTAAGGCAGGATAACAACAAATTGGCTGGGTGCCCGACCAAACAGTTTTGGATGTTGTTTGCCAAGCTTTCGAGCCAAAATTGACTGTGCAACTGCCACAACAATGGCAGATAAATTTATGTAATATGTGAAATCGAGAAGTGATTTTTAAGTAACTAATTCGATGCCTTTGTTGTATAAATAAGTCAAGCAAAATGTATGTTAGTTTGATTCAGATCAGGTATCCATTTTTAAGTGAAAAAGTTGGATTTTTTTTCCAAAGTACTTAGAACAAACTTTCTCAGATTTTGTTTGGCAGTGTATGTGATCTTTATATTTTTGTTTGATTATTGTTTTTATTGCAATATCTTAAAAACTTTTAAGCAGCTAACTGAATTTTTTCTCATTCTAGATAAGCAATATTGTTCCTGCTTCTTGTTTGGCTAATTGATGTTCATAATACAATTCAGTTTTTAGTTATTTATGTAATGTAGTAGTTGTTGTTGTTTGTTATTGTAATAATTTGAATCTCAGTATAGCTAAAAGGGGCTTTAAAATCTGGAAACTGGAAACTTATGGTAACTTAAGTCTATCTGAGACCAAGTGAACTGATCGTGATAATTTTGTGTATTGAAAGATGAGACAAACTATCATGAATGCCAGGATTCATGTCAGGACTCAAGCTATACCCCTAACCCTAACTCTACGTCAAACCCTAACTGGAGTCCTTGGTCACATCCTGACTTAAGTCCTGACAGTCGATCGGACCTGGCTTGAATCCTGTCTCATATTTCTCTCCAGAGACCAGTGGCTTGGTATTGAGGTATAGTGATGAAGAGACTGTCACTTTCTAGAAACACTTTTATGTTGCCTGAAGTTGCCTTCAGTCACCTTAAGTCGCCTTAAATCGCCTTAAGTCGCCTAAAGTCGCCTTAAGTCGCCTTAAGTCGCCTTAAGTCGCCTTAAGTCGCCTTAAGTCGCCAATATTTTAAACTAATTTTTCCTTAAGTCGCCTTAAATCGCCTTAAATCGCTTAAAGTCGCCTAAAGTTACGGCGACTTAAGGTCCCAGAGTAGGCCTAGAAATAATCCAGTACCTTTGATATTTATAAATGCACATGCCACAGTTAGTAAACCAGACCTGCGATGCAGCTGCTTGTTACTCGTCGTGAACTGCTGCATGCTCAGGCGATTCACTGATATGTTCTGATCCACAAAATAGTTTCTCCGGATACTGGCCGTAATTGATAAACCCTGGTGGGACGGTGAAGTTTTGTTAACGTGACCAGGCCATGTTGGCTACGCTCAGCCAAAGGGAATCCTCGATCGAACTTCTTGCTCTAATTAACAAAATCTAGTATTTGAAACACGCAGTCTTTGTCGTTGAAAATCATCATAGTGATTCCCAAGTATAAGCGTCCCAAGCCAATACCTTCTGACAGTTTAAAGTCTTTAAAGGCAAGTTACATTTGCGATTTCTTGACCGATTTCCCGGCAACTAATCCAGATTTTTTACTTCTGTTTTAGATGTTATTGTTTTGAAACTAGCCAATCAAATCCTGTGTCCCCAGAGCCCCTTGGCTCTCGTACTCAGGTTCCGGCGGTTAAGAGGGCCAAGCGGCTCTGGGGACGAGAATGGAGTCCCACAGGACTGAAGGTCACGTGAGTGAAAACCATCTATTGGTGGGAAAAGTCTGGATTCCATAGCTCAAAAGGAGGTTTTTGAGCCCGCGAGACTGAGCACCCCCACCAAACCTTGTTTTCACTAAAACCGCTGGGCACCGCGACCTCCTTTTGAGTTATGGAATCAAGTCTCTACCCTATTGGTGTTCGTCAGCGCTCAGCGTCAGTTTGTTCATTGGCTGATTAGATCTTTCGTAGATCCTACGTATCCGGTTTATACAGTATTATCGTTTGCGGTCCTTTGCAAATTTTACTTGTAGATCTTCCGGCTCAATTTAACATAAAGGCCAAACCAGTAAGCAGCCAAGTGTAAATTGTCCCAGATTAATCTAATAATGTACTAGACAAAAATAAAGACTTGCGTCAAAGCAATCTTAGACTATTATTTTTTCTTTGTAAAGGCAATCCAACAACACCTGAAACGGCATCGGTGCATAGTTCTTTAAATAAATTTCAAGTTAATCCTCTGTTTCCTTGTTACTGCGCTTTTCAATAACATGTGGAATCTGAAATTCAAATCACCACCAACGGTTGCGTTTTTCCCTGCCGTCAATCAAATTTTCGGCGGTTTCCGATTACTTTCGAGCGTTTTCGTATGGTTCGTTCGTAAGTGAAAGTGAAGCGTGGTTCGTAAATACAAAACATCACTGCGTTGGAGATTCGTTTTTCTACGCGCGAGTCATCATCTCTCGCCGCAGGAAATACCCGGCTTCTGAAAGCGAGCTCAAACAATATAGAGGGATGAAAGGAGTTGATTATTCGGAAAATCGTGACAGCGGTAAGCGACGATCAGCTGTACAGTGTCGTTTGTATGATATTTTTGTCTCTAATCGTTCTGTGCACGTTTACTGAACATCCATCCTTTGTTTACATGATTTTTTTCTTATTTCGATTTTTTCTCAGGGAGAGATGTTGTGCTTGTTCGTGGACTTATGAGACAATTTTCAGAATTATATTTAGACGAATTGCGTGACTGGATTGAATTCCTAACTGGAGAATTGTACTCAAAACAAAGAAAGTAGTATAAAAACACGACTCCCACTCGTCGCAAATGAAAGTATTTACAAATCCTGAAGCATAAAGCTTTCCCAGTAAGATTTCAGAGAGATTTGCGCCTTTAGATCACAGTTATGAATTTTTACTCTTCGCCGATGTTATTGACCTTTTGATCTCGGCGGATTATCTCTCAATTTATGCCGTTGTTCGGTGCTCGCTCTTTTGGCATACATTGCGGTTTCTTTGGCTCCCTTTGTTGCAAGATAAATACTTATCGGCTAAAGTTTGTTATCACTTTGAAAGTGCTAGGATTGTAAATTAGTGTCTAAAGTCTGCGGTGCCAGACTTGTGAGAATAAAGTGTTTCCCATCACGGATAACCGATATAGGGGTCTTAGATCCGAGTCTCAAAATGCGGTAGTCTACAATTC
Organism: Cladopsammia gracilis; assembly: GCA_022457155.1. Classification (NCBI taxonomy): domain Eukaryota; kingdom Metazoa; phylum Cnidaria; class Anthozoa; order Scleractinia; family Dendrophylliidae; genus Cladopsammia; species Cladopsammia gracilis. Next base: position 101,934 of record JAJGOT010000541.1, read on the forward strand.
CACTGCAGTGAAATCATGAATTCTTGCAATAATTTTTAGCTCCTTAGTTAGTTCTGTAGTTGAGTAGTGTGTCTCAGTGGAGCTATGACAAACCTCCGTTGTTTTGTAAATAGCGTTTGATTTGGCTTCAAACAGATGATCGGCTGCAGCATCATCGCGGTTGCTGTTTTGTAAATCTCACGGATGCTAGTAAATTCTTACCTTCTTCTAAGCGAGGAATGAGACAATTTAATGTCCTAAGGATTTGCAAAACAGACTTATGCTTTAGGCTTTTAAAATACTTTTTTGCGAAGAGTAGGAGTCGTGTTCAGCCTGTCTATTTTTATACTATTTTATAAAACGCTCGGAAGTAATCGGAAACCGCCGAAAATATGATTGACGGCAGGGAAAAACGCAACCCGTTGGCGGTGATTTGAATTTCAAATTCCGCATGTTATTGAAAAGCGCAGTAAATTGTCTTGGTTGTGTTTGATCCATACCTGCTGTTACAACAAGCAAAATCAGCTGCTCAGGGCAGTGAATGGGGCAACATGGGATGGGGGAATAATGAAAACATTTACCCACGACCTCTCCACCTTATCACGCCCCAGATTTCCCTCACCAGTGTTATTCACATTATTAGCAGTCATAAAGAGATCTCAATGAACTCAGGGAAAACAGAACATTGTATCGTGCTTCAACGGTTGTAACATCTAACGCATTCACTATACTGTTAAGAAATACTACAAAGTTAGTGCTGTTACTTATTTTTTGCAAGATTGATCGTACTACAACAGCTCAAAAACTAACCGTGCTTCTGTTAATACTATGTACAATGTAAGTTAAAATCAGTGATCCTTATTCTTTGCAATATATCTTACTACAACAAGTCGAAAAACTGATAGTGCTTCTGTTACATACTATGTACAATGTAAGTTAAAATTGATCCTTATTTTTTTAAGGTATCCTACAATACAGATGATCTACGGTATTTAATCAATAGCAGCGTGTTCAGATTAGAAGGACTATTAATTGTCTATTTTTCGAATGCAGATATCATATGCCATTTGGCAATAAGGATTACAAAGTTTAAAACTGCGTACGCATGATCTTTGAGTTCTACCTGGCAATTGTTGCGAATGTTGTTATTCCTAACCCTATTTAGCCAGGGCATTTTTTGAGTTCCAGAGCCGGGGGTCGGCGGACACCTCGTAACTTCAACAGTAATAGGGCTATGACAATGAAACCTAGAGGGTATATGGTACGTTCAAAACTATTTCCTTTGCGGTTCACAAAATGGGACATTGACGTCATATGACGTGGGAATTACGTAATTAGTTCTTCACAGCCGCCATTTTTGATCCGCCATCTTGGATTTTGGCTTTTCCAAAACCTCTACAAAACCGCCAAAACAATCAAAACCCAAAAATCAATGCTAAAATGGCATAAAAATGTAAAAGCTATGTTGACAAACGTAGGTCTTTTCATTAAAAGGTAAAAAAATGCAAATTTTGAAAAACATGGAGAACATAACTTCCGCCGCCTGAGAGCATTAAAGCTATGACTTTCTATGACAAATTTCAAGAGAATCAAAGCTATGGCAATGAAACCTAGAGGGTAAATCGCACGTCCAAACCTATTTCCTATGCGGTCCCCAAAATGGGACGATGACGTCATTTAATGAATTACGTAACTATTTGTGCACAGCCGCCATCAGGTGGATCCGCCATCTTGGATTTCTCCAAAATATAAAAAAAACTGTCAAAATCGACTCAAAAGTAACCAAAACCAATAAGGAAAACACTAAATTGCGTAATATATATAGATAGCCCAAGCCTAACAGCGTCGCACTTTGAACAAGCTTAACTAAGGTGAAACTTAACTAAGGTGAAAGGTTGGAAGCACAAGAATTAAGATTGACGAAGGGGCTATTTTCAATTTTAGCATATTACGCGACCGTCTGCACAGTACATTTTTATAGACCGTACAAAAGTTCACAAAAACAACTTTTCTCTGTCTAGAATAAATAGTACCACTAGTTTCCGAATAAAATACAGTTTTTGTTTGTCAAAAATTGCCCGAGAAACTGATTTGAAAAAATTGCAAAAATACACAAACATATTTGCATAAGGCGATGCGAGTGAAGATAGAACTGTACTATAAAATCAAGTCTTGTTTTGTTTACATAAAATCGCTTTTCAATCTATCTAATGAATGAACAAACACATAAAAATGGACAACACAATCTTCTTTCGAAAAAATTTATTCAAATCTCCATTAGTTTACGTTTAAAAGCAAAACGCGTACCATGTAATTATAGCTCATCGAGTTCAAGCTTTCTTCGATGAAATTCAAGAGATAGGCACGTTTTAAAATCAATTCGCCAAAACTAACAATAACACTAATAACAAGTCACTCACAGATTGATATCAACATAAATTCTCATCGAAAACTGTAATCTGCTTTACCTTTAAGTTCCTCGCTTGCTTGGAAATTCAAATCTCCGCTTCTGGTTCTGAAATCATCTCCCGCATTGATAAAAATGTAATACATGAAGTTCCTCGAAGCAAGATTTTATCCCTGAAAGCTCGTCTTTTTCCACTAAAGCGGCTTCTGAGTATACCTTAATTAGTATCCCTGTCTTGAGTAGCAAACCGCGAAAAAATGCAGGAAAATAACGAGTTTAATTCTCCGCTAGGCACAAGAAAACAACTAAAGTGTTTACCGAGCTCACGGCTGTGTGGCCGCGCGAAAAACAAAGCCTTGCTTTCAAGATCCCGGATGTTGTTCCAACACGGCGGGCGGCCGGCGGGCGGACACGCGTGTCCGCCCGCGAAACATTCCGCTAGCCATGACCATGAAAAATCACGGCGTAGGTTCTATGAGTATGGAGCTGCGCAGCCAGGCCTTCGGCCTGGCAAGTGTTCCGCTAAGAATGTAAAAGTAATAGCAAACGTATTCTAGTAAATTTCAAAAAACATATCTGTCCAAAATATTGTTGTCATGGAAACAAAGACACGTGAAGAATAAAATGTCATACCGAATTGTTGCCAGATAAATTTTACCAGGATTAACTAATCAATGTAATCAATGAGTAATCAATGGGTAATCAATGAGTTTAATCAATTGATTACTCATCGAGTATTGCCAATACTCAATGAGTACTCAATGCCTAATCAATGACCCACAAAATTTTTGGTCATTGATTAGTCATTGATGACATTGATTAGTCATTAATGTCATTGATTAGTCATTGATGTCATTGATTAGTCATTAATTTGCATGAAAAGAGGTGTTGACAGGCCAGACACGACTCATAAGCTCGTGATAACGTGGAATGTGACCTTTAGAGTTTTGCATGCTGTAACAGGTATATCCCCCAAGGATGAGATAAGGGGAGGCTCTTTGTATATTTCTCTTAGCAATGGTTGGTTCTGAATTAAATGCCATTTGTTCATTAAGATGTTTTTAAGATTAGGCAACGCCGGGTGGTACGTTGTTACAAAAGGCAGTATTCTTTTTCGCACGTTTTTTTTTTGCTGCAAAGATGACTTCCGTTCATTGAATTTTACCTCGGAAATTATTTTCTCAATGAGATTGTGAGTCCAGCCTCTAGCACGGAGGCGTGCTTTGAAGTTGTCGATATTCTCACTGAATGATTTCGCTGAGGAATTTTTTCTTAAAAGTCTCAGGGCTCCACCTTTCCTGAGCCCTTTTCTGACCCCTGGTGGGTGACAGGAAGAGAATTGGGTGTACTGGAAGGTCTCTGTTGGTGTAAAATGAGTAATCAATGACATCAATGAGTAATCAATGACCCACAAAATTTTTTGGGTTCGATTAATCATTGATTACTCATTGAGTATTGGCAATACTCAATGATTAATCAATTGATTACCCATTGATTACCCATTGATTACTCATTGATGTCATTGATCATTGATTAGTTATGCCTGGATTTTAGGAAAAGTCACGAAGCATGATGGCGTTGGATTTAAATTAAAAAAGTTATGAATGGTGTGCACTAAAAGAGGACTTATTTTTAAAAAAGAACAGAAATAAGTAGAATTTTGGGCCACAAACGCCGCATCTTAGAATGGCTCATAAGATAATGAATAGTAATAAATAATAGGCTAAAACCACATCAAGTATCCAGTCAAATTTTTGTTCTGACTGGATAATAAATAGGAAAGATAACGCGATTTGTTACGTAACAGATGTATACACACACAACTAAACCATTTAATATATACTCTTATACTCTTTAATAATTCCAAAAGGAGACAGGACTCGAATTTGCAAACCTCATGAAAAAAAATAATAACCGATATGTTTCGCATTGAACTTTTAAAAATTCGTAAATGTACCAACGTAAAACGGTCTTTTCTTTAATTTGTCTAATTTTGCAAACTCGTGTCGAGTCCTTCGGAAAGACTCAGCAGTTAAGTTTTTAAAAGATATTCCAGTTCGCTTTATCCCGTTCTTTGAACACGTGTTAGTCACGTGTCTATAGGGGTCATGGATAATAACCGGTATTTTCCGTATTGAACTTTTTAAACTTCGTGAATGTACCGACGTAAAAGGTCTTTTCTTTAATTTGTCTAATTTTGCAAACTCGTGTCGAGTCCTTCGGAAAGACTCAGCAGTTAAGTTTTTAAAAGATATTCCAGTTCGCTTTATCCCGTTCTTTGAACACGTGTTAGTCACGTGTCTATAGGGGTCATGGATAATAACCGGTATTTTCCGTATTGAACTTTTTAAACTTCGTGAATGTACCGACGTAAAAGGTCTTTTCTTTAATTTGTCTAATTTTGCATACTCGTGTCGAGTCCTTCAGAAAGGCTTAGCAGTTAAATTTGTAAAATATATTTCAGTTTGCTTTATCCCGTCCATTGAACACGTGTTAGTCACGTGTCTATAGGGGTCATGAATCTTTCCTGTTGTAAAACATAGCCAACTGATGATCTGGGCGTGGCACTGTTGGGTCGCTTTCTCCAATCTTCTATCTCATTTGTCACTTTGATCGAACACATGCCGATTGAATTGTGATTGGTTACGTAGGAATTTCAAACGCTTCTTGCTTCTTTCCACTTTTGCATTTTTCGAGAGTACGCTGCACGCACATCGCTATTCCCCAGAACGTGAAGTATAAAAATGAACAAACCCTGGGTAAAGAGAGAAGGAAAAATAAACTATTAATTATTAAAACGTCAAATCACAGTCAAATCAAAGGCTCCTGTGAGCCAACTCATGGATACGAGACTTTCAGACCCTGACCCCTCCTAGGCGTGTTGTTTCATCACCACCCCCGGTGTCCAACACCCCATCCTCCCCTCCGCAAATCCCAGTCAAATCAAAGGCTCCTGTGAGCCAACTCATGGATACGAAACTTTCAGACCCTCCCCTCTCCTAGGCGTGTTGTTCCATCACCACCTCCTGTGTCCAACACACCATCCCCCCTCCTCAAATCCCAGTCAAATCAGAGGCTCCTGTGAGCCGACTCATGAATACGAAACTTTCAGACCCTCACCTCTCCTAGACGTGTTGTTTCATCACCACCCCCTGTGTCCAACACCCCATCCTCCCCTCCTCAAATCCAAGTCAAATCAAAGGCACCTGTAAGCCAACTCATGAATACGAAACTTTCAGACCCTGGCCTCTCCTAGACGTGTTGTTCCATCCCTACCCCTTGTATACAACACCCCATCCTCCCCTCCCACCAGAAATAAGAAAGGTGACCATTACATATCGGGGGTTTCATGTTCACCGACCCTCCCCTCTCCTTAGCGTTTTGCTCCACTGACCCCCACCCTCTGCGCCCAATTTCCCTTCCTCCCCTACCTCCAACGCTACCCCCGTGGGTAAGGCAGGTGACCATTTTTAAATCGCGGGCTCAATATTTACAGCCGATCGAGCGAGCGAGGGAGCGATCGAGTAAACTTTCTACCTGCTAGCACTGGCTCAACCCTTCGCGTAATGAACTATTAAGGTCTCGTCCACACGAATGCGTTTTCGTTTGAAAACGCATACTTTTTTATCCGTTTTTACCGATCGTCCACACTAAAACGATCAAAAACGGACTGAGATGTTTATCTATGAAAACGGAGGTTTACGAAAACGCTTTTCAGAATGGAGACTTTTGAAAACGCAGGTCTATCGTTTTAGTGTGGACGGCAAAAACGGAGCTTTCCAATAACGCCTAAGTCACAACTAGAAACGCGTAGTATCGCTGACGCTATTGGAGCATGCGATTTTAACAGGAAAACGTCCGAGCAGAGCCTGGTGATGAAAACGCATCTTTGGATCATCGTTTTTCAGCCCCCTAGTGTTAACGGTCAAAAACGATGAGAAAACGATCTTTTTATCCGTTTTCGGGGAACCACACGTATTAGTGTAAACGGGGCCTAAGTCTTAAAACGACAATTCTAAAAACTGCCACACTGTCGTCAAACCTAAATGTAAATCCTAGAATGTCACGGAAGATATTAAAAAGAACCAGGCTCGAATTTGGATAGAAAGTCACAGTACCTGAAGCGAATTGAGGATGGTAAAGATGTACTGAAATGCGAGACCAGCATCCGTAACGCTCAGGACACCAAACACCCAGGTCATTCCCAGAAGAGGAAACAGAACTACACATGCCTTGGCACCCTGTCGCACTCTCTCCAGTTCAGAAGTGTAATTAACTTGCATCTTGAGGATTTCATAAATCACCAGTCCAAGGATAACTGAGTTTATCTGAAAAATGAGGTTTGTTTTGATGGAAGCCCTGATGACGGTATAACCATTTAAATAAAACCCGTTCAGTAATATGTCCCTTATGGAAATTTCTATTTCAGTATTTTGCAAATTTAAATTCGTTATTTGTCGTACATTTTCGCGCTTTGACTTTCATGTGTACCGTGTTATATACCAATCTAGGGGTCCTCTGTTTTCTTCATACAGGATAATGCTGATAAGGTTATTAAACCTTATCGTATCCTAATCCTTCCCTATTTGTGATAATTATAAACTGGTAATTTATCATATCCCTGATTTGATGAGTCAGTAATACTTTTACTCACGTGACCGGCGGCCATATTGGAGTGCTAAAACAATACGAAATGTTTGAATATGAGCAGAGCTAAAGTCCCATAGGATTCGTTAAGGACACCAATATGACCGCTATTACACCAATATGGCCGCCGTGACGTCACGTGCAAACGCTCTATTGGGTGTAGATACTTACCAAGCAAACCATAAGAACAGGCGTAACAAACGTCCAGATTAGTTTACTGGTGATGGACACCCAGCAGCTAACGAAAGAGAAGGAAAACAATGAGATTTGCAAGCGAAATATTTATAAAGAACAGATTGAATATTTTATACTCAAACTCATTAATAATTCATCAAGTTTCAACAATGAAAATGATATGTTCATTCTATGCCAGGCCCATTCTCCTCCCCAGAGCCGCTTGGCCCTCTTAACCGCTGGAGCCTGAGTACGAGGACCAAAGGGCCCCTTAATCCTCGTACTCGGGCTCCGGCGGTTAAGAGGGCCAAGTGGCTCTGGGGACGAGAATGAGCCAGGCCCATTTTGGATCCATATAAAAATGCAGCCATTTATCGCACTGCACGTGCCATCCGGCCATGTTTCAGACTACCTTCCAAATATTGTATCTGCTCTTGAAGCAAGTCCACTTTAAGATCTGTTCCAGTGTGGAAACACCTATTGGTAAAATCTGGACACCTTGCTGGAGGTAAATGTAAATGCATGGCGTGACCATGAAAATTTAGGGATCTAAACTGTACCAGCGAAGGTTGCATAAAAAAAATATCATTGTATATATTGATCCGGCTGAAAAGCCCTTCTCAAGGACGCACAATAAAGTATATGTATTAATCCAAACTGCCGTTTTGCAGTACAGGTTTGATTCCTGCAACTGGTTTGTGCATGTAAAAAGTTTAAGTTTGGATCTGTGCAAGCTTGTACAATGTAAATATAAAGTGAAACAGCATTTTAACTGCATTTTTTTCACATTTGTTCTAGGTGCATTTTCGAAAGGAAATTGAGCTTCCAAAGGAAATTGAGCTTCCAGGTCTTTCAAGGGGAGTAGTTAGTGGTAACAAATACAGATAAGAAATAACACAACAACACAGTGTGTAGATAAGTCTGTCACCACTTTATGTAACCTTAAATAAAACTCAACAATGTGATTTTTTTATATTTGGTTCTGACGCACAAATTACAAAACATTGATATTTGATGTACTACTACTGTTCATGTTTACATCACTTATATGCTCACTACTTGAAAATGGATTGAACGTATTAATAATTATAGAAGGTGAAGAAATAATGTTTTTCTTTGAAGTTCAAGAAACGTGCTTGGAATGTAATTTCTTTTCTCTCTTGTCGACGTCTTTAGTAGTTGTTGCATTTGTTTAATTAAGGTTATATCGTTTTGTGCGACCATCGATTGGAAAAATGCCTTCTTTTTTTCTTTCACAGAAATCCGGTTTAAAAATCATGAATTATTTTTCAAACAGACTTACCAGAATGCCTTTGAAAACCAGGTTTAAATCAGTTTTTCTGATACGTTTTTCTTTGTACAAAACAGGCTCACCAGGAAAGCCTGGGAAAACCAAGCTCGCCAGGCATTTAACCCAGCTTTCTCTTTTTTTTTTTGTTCAAAAGCCTGGTAAGCCTGGTTAAACTCCGGTTTACCAGGCGTACCAGGCTTTTAACGAGGCTTTTGTAGGTAATCCTGTGAACAAACAAACGAATCTCTTATTTTTGCTGAGGAGATATTTTGGTTGAACGAGATCTAGGATCAATTGCTGTTTTAAATACAGGATGGTACGGGAAAGAACCATATGGAATGGTTCAATCAACAAGATGACGTGGCTGAAAGACAATAATTTTATGTAAATGTCACACGCCATATAGATGTGAGAAGAGAGATGTACTATCCCTTTTGAAAGGGTGCGTCTAGTAAATAACTGGCTATGTTTACTCACAAGTTGCCATGAATATAATTGTGTACGCCGCCATCTTGAATGGAGGCTATTACAATCGATAACACCACAATCAACAGTGGAAAGCCTGTGATTAGATGCATTATGTTAGAATAAGGTTAACTACACTCTATTCTATGATATGTCGTTCGTATTTAGCTGTAGCTACGGTATATTGCTCGTTTTCCCTGGTTCGCCCATTGATGCTACCAGTTACAAGCTCACTTCCAACCCGCCCTCCACATGCTATTATCAGCTGTTCCTTAATCTCCAGGGAACTTATTTGACTATAGGCACTCGGTTTGGGAAACATGTTTCCGGGCATCGTCCGGTCTTTCGTTTCCGGTATGTAGTCGCTTTGTTTTAAAGGCCCGTTAATCGATTTATTGTTTTACTCCGTGGTAGAAGTTATATTAATTGTAAAACGAAAAGTGATTTTTATTCCCATGAATTAAAGATCGTACGGCTGGTCGGCCTCTCCCTCGTCACCAATGTTCTTTTATCTCCCTAGGGGAGAATAGGGCTGCTGGCCTCTCCCTACCGAGTAGTATTCATTTAGCATGTCATAGACATGTATTCTATGCGGCTGAACTTTATAGTGAAAGATCTAGAAAATAGAATAGCAGGGGCGCTATCCATTTGAATGGAAAAATCGGGTAGAATTTTATGTTTAAAGGAACAGGACAAATTGTCCTCAATCAAAACTGAACGGGAAGAGCGTGTTCCTTTTGCACGGAGTTGCTTTTTCTTTCTTGAAGAGACTGGGTACTAACGATTTACAATAACAAACATGGCCTTTAATTCATCAATGAACATGGCATTAGTGGGACGCAGCAGGGTGGTGACTAGAATGGATTAGGGTTATTGAGACTTATATAACGGAGTAACTGCTTATGTAGTTAAATTTAGGCCTAAACAACCCGAGAAGCTAGGTGGTACTGTGGTACGGTAGGCTAATATGTAAGTCTAACCCTAGTTGAGGTCACAGGTTCAATTCTGAGTGGGGATTTTAGATTTTCTTTTTTACACTAAAAAGTTATTGAAAATAAATTCTGTGTCAACATTAAGTTATGTAATTCTTAATAAGTGTCCGATGTAGTCCAACCTGATTTTGGAGTATCCATTCTAGTCACAACCGACGCAGCAGATGGTACAGGATTTTCCGATCATTTCGGCCAAAACGAGAAAAGAGGACTACCTCTGAAGGTATTCCTTTTTTCCGAAAAATGTTCTATTTGATTTATCGATCATCGGAACAACCGGATTTTCCATACAAAAGGGAAGCGCTCCAGGTTTTATTTCAGTAGAACAAGGAGCAAAGGACCAGGTCGAAACAGCTATTCAAATTGCCCAAAAATTCCACGGGAGCTGATTACCAATGAGAAAGCGCTAAAAGCACGGAATTCACACCCCTTAGTTTAGTATGCAAAGGTATAAGAAGGACAAAACATGTTAAATGATATATATGAAATAAATCATATATGAACTGCGGAAATGAAATCAAATGAAGAATGATCCTCGCAGTTGTGAACGCAATTTAAGCAATTGCGAAAAGAAGCCTGAAAAAAATTCAGGACTTCAACGGGGTTCGAACCCGTGACCTCGCGATACCGGTGCGATGCTCTACCAACTGAGCTATGAAGCCACTGACGTTGGGAGCAGGTCAATAGGCCATTTGCACGATGACGTCATATGACTACAACTACCAGAATCCTTCAGTTTTTTGTTTTGTAGTGCAAATTAGGGCTATTGTTATTTAAATCGCACTGGGATTACAAAATTTAAATAAGAAAGGAAAAACGAAATGAATTCTGGTAGTTGTAGTCAAATGACGACATCGTGCAAATGGCCTATTGTAGGTTCATATGTTCCCGTGAAAGGAATGAGTGTGAAATGATATATATGAAATAAATCATATATGAACTGCGGAAATGAAATCAAATGAAGAATGATCCTCGCAGTTGTGAACGTAATTTAAGCAATTGCGAAAAGAAGCCTAAAAAAAATTCAGGACTTCAACAAAACATGTTGTTTGTCGTGTTTTAACGCTTGAAACTTCTGATCGTGAGTTTCGCTGGAGTTCCGCCGGCTGTACAATCATCTTGGGTAAGACGGGGAGGGGAGACGGGACGGAGTGGTTCCGTGATGTTCCCCTTTCTTCTTCACCCACCCCATCCCACCCAGTACCATTTTTGCCGTCCTTTGTTCTATGGACCCATTTTTAATTGTTCTAAGGGACTGGAACAATAATCTTCAATTATTTCCCATTCTTAATCAGCGATCCGTGGAACAAAGGGCAGTTTGGATAGTTTACTGTCCACGGTTGCATTTTGGCTTTCAATTTGGGCTCTATCATGTCGTTGTCGCGTTAATTGTTCTATGTAGTATCAGTTGCTCACTATGTTTTTATTTTAGTGTAAAACACTCACCCCAGGCCGCCGCATAGAACAGACACATACTGATCACAGTATCGAATACTTTGACGACCTTCAGATACAAATAAACACCCTCAAATAACATCCAAGCAAATCCCACCAGATAGAAATAATGGATTACCGCTGCTACAAACACACATATCCCCTGTAAATGAGATAAGAAATGAACACATAAATGTTTCGTCGTGTTTACACAGGCTTTTCCGTGCTTTCAAACTTTCTATGGGTATTACCGTATCTATGTGAAAACAAACAAACAAATAGATAGATAAATAATTAATTAATTAATTAATTAATTAATAATTTTCGGAACTAGCTTGCAGTCGACGCTCATGCGGGAGAATCTTTGCACACGCAAATACTTTTAATGATGTTTCTCCGCATGAGCCTCCATTGCAAGCTATTTCCAGTTCAATGACGAGAATAAAAATATTGTCTGTTATAAAATGCTCAAGGAAATGCGCGCGCTATGATTGGTCAAACCGAGTTCATTATAACTCGATAAAGCACGCGCGTGACGTAGGTTCATTAAAACCGTTTTCATTTTATAAAAGACATAAAAAACTTGTTTCTCGTGCATTGTTGAGTTATATAAGCACTTAGGAATTTTTATGAACACTCGAGAAGTGCGAGAAGCACTCGCCTTTGGCTCGTGCTTCTCTGCACTCTTCTCGTGTTCTTAATAATAGCCCTTATCGTAGATGAGTACGCCACGCCAACATATCAGCGGTTTCTCGCTTTCTTGACCCTTTAGTCTCGTTTTGATGTTTGCGAGAACCTCTGGCGACGATGAGCGTAAACATCAAAACGAGACTATAGGGTCAAAAAAGCGAGAAACCGCTGATATGTTGGCCTGGCGTACTCATCTACGATAAGGGCCATTCCCGCGTGCTTATATAACTCAATAATGCACTCGGCGCGTTTTTTATTTCTTTATGCTCCATGTCATTGCATAAAACTGAGATTCATTTACTTCACAATGCAGTGGCTGCGCGAAGTTTGCTGGGAAGAACTGACAAAACATAATGTGCCATTTTTTGGCCACAGAAGTGGCCGTTTATTTTTTATAACAATTAACTTTTTACTCCGAAAAACATTAAACAATCAAAATAATTCCCAGCAAAGGTGGGGGAGTACCCGCCATAAACAAATATTTGAAAACCCCACTGTCTATACCGAGGGTGGGTGGGTGGGAAATTGCAAACTGTGTGGAGAGCACGAGTTTTTGGAAAAGAGGACAGTAACCTGGCCTGATCTGCTTAAATATTGGATCTCTAAGACCCGGATGACTCCCCAACCATATGCTGGGAGACTGGCACTAACAAGCAACATAAAATCATTTATTCCCCTGGTGGGGTGAATAAATCTCCTTTATGAATCGGAGCGCGCGTTAATTGTTGCGTTGCATTGTACTTCAAAAATATGTTAGCTCATGGGTAGCAGAGACTCAAGAAATATTGTCACTCTAGCCTAAAATGAAAAACAAAAATGTTCCAGCGAACAAAAGAAAATGCTGTCTTGGTTTACCGTTGTTTCTGAGGCGTCAATTCCAGCGATAAAGGTAATTTGTGCGATCGCTATGGCAACCACGAGGTTAAAGCGTATTTGAATTTGCTCCTGTCTTAGATTCCTGTAAGAAGGATAAAATACATGGTCAAAATTGCTGCTGAAATAATAATGTTAAGCACCAAAATCCTTTCATAAGTGGTTCTTGGATCCTACGGATGAAATCACTATTTTTGACAATACTTCCTTGTTTAAACGAATTTATGGAGTCGGGTACTTTTGCATGGAGAATAATTTAAACTCACATTAGGCCGTAATATGCAGTAATGGTGAGAACTTCCCCTACAAGCGACAGAGTACAGCCAACGTAAGTAATGACTTCCAACGCCACTTTATTGTCAGAAGGAACCTGCTGAAAAACAACGGAACTGAGACAACAGTTACTATACGATGAACCTAGTAGTATATCAGAGATTATAATTCAGCACATTGACACACTGCCCAAATATGGTCAAAAAGTTATCGATATACGTTAACTTATGTCTTCATGACGTATAACCAGCGATGGCGGTAAATTTCGCATTTTGAAGGAAAGTGAAAATGACTGCTGCCTGCAATTTCGTGTTTTTGGGTGAGAAAGTGCGTGAACTGTTGGTTAAAAAAGGGAAAAGAAAGAAAAAAATGAGAAGAAAGAGAAAAATGATTGATCACATGATTGGACGAAAAATTAAAAGGCGCGAAATTTTCGCGTTGTCGCGGTCGCAGTGTTTGTTTTCTTGGCGTAGCGACTGGCGTAGCTGAATGAAAGCTGGTTCAAAGTTTAACCGCTCGCCAAGGAGTGAATGAAGGAGTACAGTTTTTGGAAAATTTCTTTAGTAATCACCTCTGGAATATGATATAGACTTGATGCTTCCTCAGAAAAGTTTCTGATCTCGTCATTACGGCTGTAGGAGCTAAAAAACGAGCAAGTTTGTAAACAACATTGATCGACTCAGCTCATACTTCGATGTTTGAAAATTTGGTGCTGATTGAAGGGACTAAAAAGCCAAATCAACTATAGGTATGATGTTTTAACCGTTTCTTGTATCCTTTAGCTGTGAATTTTTGTAAGACATACTGTCCACGCTGCAGTTCTTTCTGACTTTTCGCCGCTATGTTTAGGTAGCCGTGTGTTTGTTCAATTTGTTTTGATTCTGAATTGAACTTTTTAAGATACGAAACACTTGAAACTAAGACATTTTATGCCATTTTACTGTGTTTTAATTCGTGTAGTCACTACTACGAATGCTATTCGTCGAAACTCTCAACGCTAAATTAATTTTTGCTTCGGCATTCGCTGCTTGTTGTTTAAGAAATGGCGGGAGGTAAAGTATTGTTGTAAGCCTTTTTACTTTATAATAAAATGTTGTATATCTCAATGAATTTTTTCTGGAAACTGTGATTTGTTATCAATGTGTTGAATTATAAAACAGTTATAGTGCTCAAGCTTGCGCAATATCGCCTGATTTTAGCCGACTCGGCCTACGGCCTCGTCAGCTAAGTATCCGGCGATATAGAGCTTCGCTTTCGCACTATAACTGTTAAATATGGCCTAGTTCACCACAAGTCTCTTGTAGCTCAGTGGTTAGAGCATCCGACCGGTGTGCGGAAGGTCATAGGTTCATTTCCTGTTGGGGACTCATGCCACGCTCGTGACATGATAAGCATTATATAATTATTTGTCACAACAGTTAATGTTTATTTGTCTAGTATTTACGAGCTCACCAGAGGCGATTCTATTGGAGACTGCTTTGCTGAGAAGTGAGGACCAAAAGGCAAAAATATTTCATTAAGAACCATTTCCACTCCGGATGGAGTATCGTGTTTTCCGCGCGATTATATTGTACACAAGTTACTCGCGCAACATGAGACTAGCCAATCCGAACCAGGCTATTTGGCTTATCTTACACGCTTGTCGCTTCGAGTTCTGATTGGTTCAGCTTAATTTGAAGCGATTGAGCAGTTGTAGTACAACATTTGTCCAGTTTGGCTTTCTTTTAATAATTACAGAGGAGAAAAAACCCTGTTCAAACAGGTTTTTTTAACTGACCTTGTTACCTCCAACCTGCATAAGAACAGCAAAGTTTGTGAGATGATTACAAGTGCACGTGATTTCTTTTTTGACTTTTTTGACCAAAGAGCATCCTTTACTAGACCAAGACCCGTTCAATTTGGATCTGAAATAGTGTAAAAGTGTTAAAAGTCTATATTTTTGCCACACAAGATAAGGGAATCAAATGGCAACGACAGAACATTTGGGACAAAACCTTACAAGGTAATCCCCCGGGGGTGGGACTGTCATATGTAAGATTAATGGAATGCTCGTCGGAAATTTTGAGTTAAATCTCCAATTTATAAGGGAGATCAATCTAAGGGTGGCTCAAGCTTTATTTGACCCTAAAGAAGACAGACAAACAAGACCTATAGTGACTTTAATGACGATAAAGACTTTGTCATCATATTATTTCATCTATTTACAAAATTTGTTTAATCTGACCTCAGAGGTACATAGCTACAATCTTAGAGGCAGCAAATTTGACCTGCAACTACCTAAGCCTAGAACTAATTTCATGAAACGATCTTTCTCCTATAGCGGTGCCATTGCCTGGAATGAGCTTCCCAACGAAATACGAGAACTCAGTAGTTTAACCGCTTTCAAAAGAGCTCTCGAACAAAAATAGAACCTCTGGTTCTATAACACGCATCTATGTTTGTAACTAAATTTTTATGTGTGTATAGAGGATATTATGATGTAAGTATTAGTATTATTTACACTAGTATAACATAATAGTTTTGCTACTATATATATATATATATATATATATATATATATATATATTTTGTTACCTTATTACATAAAATTTTCGCGACACGTTAATTTCGCGAATTTCGCGATTTAAAAAAATTCGCGAAATTTAAGTGACGCGAACAATAAGTGTCGCGAACATAACATGACGCGAAAATTAAGTGACTCACATTATGTCAATAATTAATTTTGCAAGAACAAGTTCGCAACATGGTATTCGGCAGAAGTCCAAAACCAAGTGATAGTGGAATTAACTTTGAAGATTTGAATGTCGACCTTAAGCTATCGGTTTTGAAACCAATTCATGCAACTTGGTTGGTAAAAATATATAACTTTTTCACCAGCCCACAGGGAAAGGTTCCTGTCTTGAAAGGATGGGAGAAAGCGGGAATAAAGGGTGTAGTAACTGGAAGAGAAGTGTTACCGCGTGTTGTTCCATATATAAAATGACTCGTGAGTAAAAACGGCATTATGTTACTAAACGGCATCATTTTTTCTTCGGAGTCCGTAGGAGGGAATTTTCTATGTAAATGGATATTGTGGTCAATTGACTCAAGACCAATAATGCACGTACATGTACAAGCATTAACTGCTTGTGGGCATTGCGAGAACTGCTTACTTACTGTTGACATATATTCCAGCCGTTGCATTTTTGTTAATTTTGACGTTGCACCTTTGATAAAATCGTTTTATTTAATTCAAAGACATGTTAAATAACATTGCCAAGGAAATAAATTGTCTAACTCAAAAACGCGAAATTAAAGTGATTCATAATATAAAATTTTCGCAAAATCGCGAAATTTAAGGTGGTTCGATACAGTTTTCTGGAGACCATACCAACATTTTTCAATCGGCTTTTTAGCGATCTTCTCCAAGTCAGATGAACGTGAAATTTTCACCACTAACTTGTTTTGAATTGAAGTTTGGCAAAATGTATTTTCTGGTAAAATCGATATTACCATGACAACGATAAACAAGAAACTTAGAAATCAGTTAAAGTGAAATTTAGCGCGTTTAAGATCTCGCATTGAAAATCCCACATAGATATCTTAAAATATGGTATATGGCATATATATTTTGAAAGAATAAAAAAATTCTGTATGTTTGAATTAAAATAAATCGCAAGAACATTTTTAACCGTACTTTTTGTATAGAAGTAATATATGAACCATGAGATTAACACTGGTTTCGTGAAATTACTTCCAAATAGTGTCATAATGTAGCTTCATGTTATGTTTGCACGCCAGGAAAGTTTTGTGTACTTTCTCCTTTGCGATCTTGAGAACTACCATTTTTCCTAACATCGCTCCGTGTGTAATTTTTGGGTAGTTTTCGATTTCGATCGATTTTGCGAAAATCTCAGAAACGGCTCGATGGATTGTTTTTAAAAAATCACCACGTATGCTTGGTGATGAGAAAAATATTATCTCAAAGTTTCATTGGCATTGATTTATAAGAACACCTTGAAATTTAAAGATGAAGACGACGTTCAAAGTGGCCGATAGTTGGCGTTACAAATTCGGCATGGTTGTTAACTTATGCTAATGATTTCAAATCAATGCGCACCACATTCCTCCATGATTAATATATTTCATTGTAATCTGCTTTGCATCTATTACACGCAAATCGTGCCTCGCGCGTGTTTGTTAACGTTAGGATCATGTGCACTATATTAAGCCTATCATTACATAACTATTATCATTTAACGTTCCTGAGTACATGTAAAAACCTAGAATTATTGCATTTGTGACTGATAGAAACTTTTAACAACATAGCCCGGTGCAACATTTAGCGTTGTCTTTCTTCAAAAAAATTGATTATTTTACAAAGGATTTTTTTGTCCTTTGTCACTCGTGGTGGTGCTTTTTCTGCTGCTAGTCCTGATTTCTTTCCTGATTCCCATCCTGAGGTCTCTTTTTATGATTATTTTGCGCAATTAATTCCCTTTTGCGTTTCAAAGACGTTTTCACAGCAGGCATTTTGAACGTAAAAGAAAACAGTTGCAAAGAAATTTGCATTATAGAGCGTACAATGGATGTATTAATCACTGAGGAATGTAGCGCGCATTTTTTTAATAAGCACGCGCGAGGCACGATTTGCGTGTAATAGATGCAAAGCAGATTACAATGAAATGTATTAATCATGGAGGAATGTGGTGCGCATTGATTTGAAATCATTAGCATAAGTTAACAACCATGTCGAATTTGTAACGCCAACTATCGGCCACTTTAAACGTCGTCTTCATCTTTAAATTTCAAGGTGTTCTAATAAATCAATGCCAATGAAAATTTGAGATAATATTTTTCACATCACCAAGCATACGTGGTGATTTTTTTAAAACAATCCATCGAGCCGTTTCTGAGATTTTCGCAAAATCGATCGAAATCGAAAACTACCCAAAAATTACACACGGAGCGATGTTAGGAAAAATGGTAGTTCTCAAGATCGCAAAGGAGAAAGTACACAAAACTTTCCTGGCGTGCAAACATAACATGAAGCTACATTATGACACTATTTGGAAGTAATTTCACGAAACCAGTGTTAATCTCATGGTTCATATATTACTTCTATACAAAAAGTACGGTTAAAAATGTTCTTGCGATTTATTTTAATTCAAACATACAGAATTTTTTTATTCTTTCAAAATATATATGCCATATACCATATTTTAAGATATCTATGTGGGATTTTCAATGCGAGATCTTAAACGCGCTAAATTTCACTTTGACTGATTTCTAAGTTTCTTGTTTATCGTTGTCATGGTAATATCGATTTTACCAGAAAATACATTTTGCCAAACTTCAATTCAAAACAAGTTAGCGGTGAAAATTTTACGTTGATCTGACTTGGAGAAGATCGCTTAAAAGCCGATTGAAAAATGTTGGTATGGTCTCCAGAAAACTGTATCGAACCACCTTAAGTGTCGCGAAATATGCGCACCTCAAAATCGCGAAATAAACGTGTCGCGAAAATTTCATGTGATAAGGGTTAAATTAGATTATATTTAAGTGCACGGCATGTCTGAGAAACAGTTTTACTGAGCCGTTTTACCGTGTTGAAATAAAGTTAATTGATTGATTGATTTTTATTAGTAGATTTTAAAATTATTGTCATAAGTCTTCAGTTATTTTTTGCATGCCGCCTTAAATGGTACTTTCATAACAAAAAATATCGGCGTTTCTTCCTGAACACCCTAAGTGAAACCAAACTAGTTAATTAACGCCCCTAAACGAGACGACGAACATCCCCGTACCTTACATATGGGAGCCCCTCCTCATCATGTAAAACCGTTACTAAGAGTTCCATTACCGTAACTGACACTTTTATAACTTGTATTTGCGATAGCATAACCCTAACCCTCTCCCCCTCTAATAAAAGGCTTTTCTCACTTTCATGACGATATGTTCAGTGAACTAGTTTCACCGCGGTGAAATACGTAAATACGTAAAAGCTCACCGGAAAAAGTCCGTTTAAGATAAGGTTCCTACTTTTAGAGCTCATAGTTTCCTGACTTTACTAAATCATTTTACGATTTACTAGAAACGTTTTAAGCATTTTTAGAGACTGAGGTGGTCGGCGCCGTGTACACCGCAGTGGAAGTGAACTTACGTTGTTGTAACTAAATGAAATCGTGACGTTTTCTTGGAGAATACGAGAAGGCCTGGGATCTACTGTACTGGCTATTATTCGGCTTCTTAACTCGACCTCCGTGAACGTTTTGCTGAGGACAAAAAAAAAAGGAAAGAATACACCTTATTCCGAAATGTTGGCCATTTTATTATTCTTTTATATCCATGTAAATTAGCCCTCTCGGCCTCGGCAGCATGTGCAAAATATTGTCGGTTCTCTCCTTGCTTTTGCTTGGAGACGTTTTTCTCGGGGTACTCCGGTTTTCCCCTCTCCTCAGAAACCAACACTTCCAAATTCCAATTAGATCTGGAAAGTGTCCCCAATTAAATAAAGTGATTTATTTATTATTTTATTTACAAAAGAATTTTCAAGCGAAAATGAGGCCAAGAGGGATAATTAACATGCATATAAAAGAATAATAAATTGGCCGCCATTTTGGAATAAGGTGTATAAATAAGTCAATTTTAATCTTTGATTACAGATTTCGGATGACCCTACCAGCCGCCGAGACGAATATATGATATAGTGCTTTTACGGTGAATTAAATGATAGAAAGTTCATTAACTCGGCTCATGTTATATCTTTCCCGGTCCCAACCTCTGCCCGGCACGTCTTGTGGTGTCCTATTTTGTCAAAAAGGGATATTTTTATATTAAACTTCTCAGAAATGTCCGTTCAAATGCTTCATTTGTTTTTTTTTACTTTTTGTAAGTTCATGAAATAGAGAAAATAAAATCTTATTTTGTTTGTTTGTTCGACATAAGAATAGGCTTGTGTTCTTCATTGAACACATTTAAGAATTTATATATTTTACTTTGCAGCAGCTGTTATACTTGATATTTGCATTTTATACAACGCAAAATAAACCCACCCATCCAGTTCAACTTGTCCTTCGTCGGGGATCCATTGTTTGATGTCATTATAAAGAATGCTTACAACAATAGCGTCTAGGAAATAAAAGTGAAATAAATGCGCGTCTCAGCAGAAGAAGATCAAACTATAAGCCAGCCTTTTTATCTTGGGATTTTCAGTTACAATGCACTTGTCTATCTAAGGGCGCTTGCAATTCCGTAGAAAGTATACCGTTATTTGTTAGAACTGGCCAGCAAGATTGGTCAATTCGTAAACAGTATTCGCCATTTTGAAGTTCTTGCAGGAACAGGTCTTTAAAAAAAGCATACTATTTACGAACTGACTGTGTCTGGCCAGCCAATTCTAACAAATGGTATGTGCCCTAAGTAATCAAAAAGGGTCTTGGATTTTGGATCCCACATTTTCGGATTGGAAACGCTTCTTGGTTAGACGCAGGATTCCAGAGGAGGGGGAGTTTCTTGGATTCCGATTTTCTGATTGCGGTAATTAATCGCGCTGGCTTGGTGCCAAGCCTGACCGATTCATAAAATGAGCGATGTTTCTCCGTCACTTTTTTATGCCTGTTCTAGAAAGTTCTAGAAAATTTTGTTTTAAGTGTTTTTGAGATAGAGATCAAAAGAGAGTACATATATTGATTAGAAGGTTGTTTATATAAAGCGTATTTCTTTATAGTAACTCGAGAGAATTATGAAACAAATTTTGAATCGATCAAAGGCTCCTGTGAGCCAGCTCATGGATGAATTGGATTAATGTAGAGAGGTTGAATAAAAAGGAGAAGAGGACTTGGTGGAATTGTAAATATGTTTTTTTGCTTGCTTATCAAATGCGCATTTACATTTATGAGAGACAATGGCTCCAGCATGTCATATTTCAGAATATTTCAATGCAAAGTTTGCAATTGACTTTCCTTCGCGATTTAACCTTATACATGTATTTACGTTTAAGTAATGGTCCTGGTAAGAACTTGGCAATCTAACGGCAAGGAATGCAGAAAGGTGTTAATTGTGATATTGTTGAAACCGTCCACCTCATTGGCTAAAACGTGAAAATCTACCATCTCTTAACCAGGTAGGGTATTTATTTCTCTCTAGTTTATTAATTGGCTCCCTTTTAGTGAAAACTATTCTGAGTTTTAATGCAACCAAAATTCTATGTGGGAAACATGTAAAATTAGAAGCCTTTCTTGGCTATTTCTTGGCTATTGACTGCCGACCCCTTGTGTTCTTCAATGCGTTGATGTAAGTGTCGGCATGTGTAGCCGACATAACCTGCATCACACTATAATCTTTATAGCAAAATCGTTTACTAAAAACTACTCATTCGTCACGGTAACCAAACGCTGCACCAATGAAACCACAAATCAAATACTATGATGATTCCTAACAACAAAACATTATTCCAAACACTTCCACTAATAATATTTTTATCATCCTTTTTTCACATATTTCAATACTAAACCAAATGACAATCTAAACCCTTAAAAGCCCGATGTTACTACTTGTAGAGTTCTTGTTTACTTGAAGCGAAAAAAAAATATATATATATATACCAGCGTAAACCCATAGTTTTGTTAGCGTATTGTCTGTAACAAACCTATATATATATATATATATATATATATATATATATATATATATATATATATATATATATATATATATATATATATATATATACTGTTTATACAGTTTGAGCACTCTCTGGATTGGGTGGAGAGCCTAGTACAGAGGTGTTCACTATTAGCATATTGCTTCGCTCACTGCTCGCAGTTTGAGCACTCTCGTGACTCCACAATGCAATCCAACAATGTGTAACCGTACATCCTGTGCCCAAGTTCAGGAGTTGCCATAAAGCCATTATGGTAACAACCGGGAGGGCACATTGTATACATAATTGTATGTTACGCTCACTGTTTATACAGTTTGCGCACTCTCTGGATTGGGTGGAGAGCCTCGTACAGAGGTGTTCACTATTAGCATATTGCTTCGCTCACTGCTCGCAGTTTGAGCACTCTCGTGACTCCACAATGCAATCCAACAATGTGTAACCGTACATCCTGTGCCCAAGTTCAGGAGTTGCCATAAAGCCATTATGGTAACAATCGGGAGGGCACATTGTATACATAATTGTATATATATATACCAGGGTAAACCCTTCAGTAAAAGCTGTTATAAAAAGCAGGTATACTTGGGGTGAGGGTTGAATGGGATGATAGTCAATCGCATAGTCACCCGAGCCGTCTACAAATTGTAGATTGTTTACATTTCTACATGCACCAGGGGGGAGAAAAAAGATTTTACAATGTGTCCTGTGGACACAGAACAATGGCAGAGATCGATCAAGGTTTGAAACAATGGCTATCTATTTCAAGCCCTAAGGAATAAATATTTAGTACCAACGTGCTATTGTATCACTTGTAATTCAAAAGCGAAATGGCGTTTTACCTTGTCCTTTGAAAATCCCCGAAGGCAGGGAAATGCGCGCGCTTCCCTCTCCAGCTGAATAATCTGTTTCTTTTACAGAGAATTCGAAAGT
Source organism: Cladopsammia gracilis (assembly GCA_022457155.1). Classification (NCBI taxonomy): domain Eukaryota; kingdom Metazoa; phylum Cnidaria; class Anthozoa; order Scleractinia; family Dendrophylliidae; genus Cladopsammia; species Cladopsammia gracilis. The sequence continues at coordinate 124,730 of JAJGOT010000541.1, forward strand.
GATAACTTCCTTGTTATTCGCTGATATCTTCTGAATCTTCATTTCTACAAAACGTGGTAAACACAAATTTCAGCTGGAACAAAGCCACAATGACAGATTGATTTTTATAGTGTTAGGATTACTTTAATTTTTTGAACTAATTTGATTAAACGTGAAACGTTTTAGATGTAGCGATATCTAACTATTCCGTTGGGTAAACAGTAAAAGTCGCTTCCGGTACTTTTTACATCCGGTTCCTGCCCCCTCCGTAGTGGCTCTTGCATCTTTACACTTTTCCTGTTGTTTCAAAACTGTATAAAGCGGTTCCCCTTGTGGAATGGCTGGCAGATTGACCGTTTAATACAAGTTTGACTGGCTTATAGAGTTTTGAAGTAGAGGATGACACGTGACAAGACGAATTGATCTGGACCGCAAAGCGGAAAAGGAATTATACTTCCACTGTTTCAAAAGGTTAGGTGGAAAGCGAGGAGTGCGGAGTGGGGAGTGTGGAAAATGAGGAGTGTGGAAAATGCGGAGTGTGGGAAACGCAAAGAAGCGATACATTCTTTGAAAGTTGATTTAACGCGATTTAATTTAATTAAACTATATTAACGATGTAAACAATCAGTCCTTGCGTTTTTTCATTCGTTCATTAACGAATAGGTAAATAACAGAAGTCAACAACACGCGCAGCATTATTGTGAATTAACAGTTTTAACAATCAGTCCTTGTTCCTATAAAAAATGCAATGCATCACTACATTTTTATTGCTAAATAGCACGGTATTGGCAGCTATAAAGAACAGTAACGAATAAGTAGAATTAACGCTGTTAACAACTAAATAAATATCTTAAATCAACTCAAGCAGCATCATTGTGAATTAACGGTGTTAATCTTGTTTCAATGAAGAAAGCAATGCATCATTACATTTTTATTGCTAAATCGTACGGCATTCGTAGCTATAGAGTTCACTAACGAATAGGTACTTTAAAGAAATCATCGCGCACGGCATTGTTGTGAATTAACGATTGAATTAACAGTGCGGGATACAAATTATGTAATTGTGCTCCGCCCGGGTAGTTTTGATGTTGATTTGCCACAATACTTGAAGCGCATGGCGAGAGGCTTCGCGGGACAACCACACTGGTATTTTGCTTGCCGCGTCCGCTTCTTGGCGGTCTCTCTCCTTTCCTGCCTCTCCCAGCAGGCATTCCAAAGGTGATGGCTTTGCTGTAGTTAAGCCCACCAGTCCTACGCTTGTTGGCCATTAGCCATTTGAGGTACACCTCGAGGGTTCCTCTTTTTAATGTCTTTTTAATGTCGCGGCGACAGCATGAGGGCGTAAATAGGACGAAGAGTATCCTTGGCAGTCCCGACACTCCACTTTCCCATTAGCGTACTCGACGATTTCGTTTTGCGAAATTTTCGATTTCGATTTCGGTTTGCGATTTCGTTTTGCGGTTTTGCGTTTTGCGGTTTCGTGGGCTTTGATTTTGAGGGAATGGTAAATGTGCCATATGTAGCCATATCTAAATGCATTGCTTTCTTTATAGGAACAAGAACTGATTGTTAAAACCGTTAATTCACAATAATGCTGCGCGTGTTGACTTCTGTTATTTACCTGTTCGTAAATGTAAGAATGAAAAAACACAAGGACTGTTGTTAATATCGTTAATATAGTTTAATTAAATTTAATCGCGTTAAATCAATTTTCAAAGAATATATCGCTTCCTATTATAAGTGTTTTTTTTCGCATTTTCCACACTCCGCATTTACCACATTCCTCATTTTCCACACTCCTCATTTTCCACACTCCTCATTTTCCACACTCCTCATTTTCCACACTCCTCATTTTCCACACTCCTCATTTTCCACACTCCTCGTTTTCCACACTCAGCACTCCTAACCGTTTCAAAATCGAATTGGAATTGGACCCTCGGAGCAAGTACGATAACCAACAACAAACTCAACCCATGCATATGGCGTCGCATAGGGGAATTTGTGTACCACCTTGCCATAGACAAAACAAGGAAAAGGAAAAGAGAAAAATTATTTATTATATACATACTGAGACATACTCACTGGAAAGCCGTGTCGTAAATTTTCGTCAGCAAATAAGTTCTGGCCAATCAGAAGAGCGAAAGACGTTTTTACGTGTGAGAAAAATCGTTCGTCCAATCAGAAACCGCGAACGATGTTTCTTCACTGCAACGGATATAGGATTTCCCGTCCCACCGCCTTGTGTTTGTAGCTTCTCGAGCTTCGGTCGTTCAACGATAAGTCTTTTTGAGTGAAGTTGTTTTATATAAGAGAAAGTTCTTCCCGTAACAAAGACTAAAAAAAAAAACACAAAAATGGAAGAAAATAGATTCGTAAGTGTCGATGTCACAGTAGAGGATTATGTAGAGAGCCAACAAAACAAACGTACGAAGGAAAAAACAGAGCGAGACGTAAGATTACTAAAGAAGTATCTGACAACTCAAAAGGAACAACGAGAAGCCCAGGAAATAAACCCACAAGAGCTGGATAGGTATCTAGCTGACTTTATTCGTTCGGTGAGACGAAAAGATGGAGGGCACTGCGAACCAACGAGCCTAAGAAGCTTCACAGCAAGCCTTGAGAGACACCTGAAGAAACACAACTATCCAGCGAGTATCATTAATGACAGAGAGACAGTTTGAGCTGACTCGAAGAAGTCTGCAGTCTTAGCAAAAAGAGCTCGTTCGCAAAGCCTCGCTCGTTCGTTTTATTATACTTCACAACTCGTGAATAAATACCGTACACGCACTTTCCATAACGATTCTCTATTGATCATATGATTGGACTAAAAAGGCGCGAAATTTTTTGTCGCAGTAATTCTTGGCGAAGCTGAATGGAATAGGAATAGGAATCGTTTATTAAAATCAATACTTGCAATCCGTAGATTGATTACTATCGATAAAAATATTTACAATGACTTGAGATAAAAACGGATCTGTAAAATTGTAATCATAAATACTAGGCGAAAATATACTAATTATTATTTATTTAAAATCTTCCAAGATTAAAAACACAGGCTAAAATGTAGCATCTGTAGTAAAGTAGGGAATAAAAGAGCGTTTAAATTTCTTGGTCTTGATTTGCGGGAGTTCATATTTTCTATAAGACCTAAGACCATACTTTTGAATGCGAGGCTCTGGTAGCAGATTACGTAGTATATGATGACTATCCTGTTCTATGGAAGTTAGAAGTTTTCTACATAGATCCGTCCTTCTTGCACTAGGGGTTTTCAACCCTGCCCTTTCAAGGGCTTCCTTGTAATGAATATCATAAGAGAAAATAATCCAAAGTTCACGCTTCTGGACGCGTTCGATCTCGTCAGATAGATACTGTGGTACTGCGGATAGATACTGCGGTCATTTCACTGAAGAAGGGCTAAGCCCGAAACGTCTGAAAACTTTCAAATTTCCAGCACTTTTCTACATTAACATTTTCCATTATTTATTGTGTCACAAGTGCCACGCAGTTTGTTTTGAACCTTTTTGTTCAACTATTTTGCCTAGATACTGCGGTAGACTGGAATGGAATGACTGACAAGCGTATTCGAAAATTGATCTTACGCATGCGCATTAGAATTTAACAAGTGACTGCTTATCAAGATCTGCACGCTTAAGGTGGCTCCCAACAGTTTCCAGCACTTTCCACGACTTTGACGATTTTGATGGGTCATTAAAACCACTCTTTATCAGTTAATGCTACAATCATGATATCAAACGAATGCCCAATGATTGGTGAACAAGTTGTTATCATTTTTGTGACACAATATGTTACTATAGCAACAGTATAACGTGCTGAAAACACCCTTAATTTTAGCTTTAAGTGTTAATAACACAAAAAATGACTCGGTGAACGCTATTTTTTATTGTCGAATTTTGGTCAGTAGGATAAGATGCAACTTTTTAAAAAATTCTGTAGGTGGGGTGAACCCCTACAAAAGGGTGTTTTCGGCACGTTATACTGTTGCTATAGTAAAATATTGTGTCACAAAAATGATAACAACGTGTTCACCAATTATTGGGCATTCGTTTGATGTCATGATTGTAGCATCAACTGATAAAGAGTGGTTATAATGATCCATCAAATTCTAAGTCTTGAAAAGTGCTGGAAACTGCTGGGAGCCACCTTAAGCTGTCTAAGTAACCACAGACGTTTCGAAGCCTTAAGAACTATGTCCGTAATGTGCACATTCCACTTAAGATTGCTACTTATTGTGACACCTTTAATCTACTAGATTAAAAGTTTGATTGTTTGCCTCAATTAAATGTATATTATCCCGGTTCTTGGAGAATTCAATCCTGAGTTCCTTGCATTTTGCAGCATTTAGTTGGAACTTGTTTTCTTGGGACCAGTCGACTATCTGTTGAACTGTATCCTGTAGACGACTAGTTTCGTTTCTGGGAACGACTTCGCAAATCGTAGTATCATCGGCAAACTTCCACATTGTATTAGATGGAGAACCGGCTAAACTCAGAACGTTTATCATTACGAGAAATAGCCATGGTCCAAGTTTAGTCCCTTGTGGGATATTAGCAGGGACTCGCATGAACCGTGAGTCAGGACATCGAGGGCCGATTTTGACTCTCTGAGAACGATTACGTAAGAAATCAGCTATCTAGTTCACAGCAGTAGACTTGATCCCGTGACTATAGAGCTTTGCAATCAGCAGGTTATGGTCTACAAGGTCAAAAGCCTTGCGGAAATCTAGAAGCGAAACTCGCACAGCAGAGCCTGTCACGTCAGAAGCGGATAACCAATGAAAGCTGGTTCAACGTTTCAACCGCTCGACACGGAGTGAATGAAGGAGCACAATTTTCGGAAAATGCCTTATTGAATCACCACTGGAATATGATATAGACTTGATATTTCCTCAGAAAAGCTTCTGATCTTTGTTTTAAGCGGATTGAAGCGAAACGATCTCGCCATTTATGGCTGTAGGAACTAAAACGAGCAAGTTTGTAAACAAAAGCGATCGATTCAGCTCGTACTTCGATGTTTGAAAATATGGTGCTGATGGAAGGGACTAGAAAACCACATCAACTACAGGTAACGATGCTTTAAACGTTTATTTTGTCCTTTCGCTGTAAATTTTTGTAAGACATACTGTCCTCGCTGCAGTTCTTTTAGACGTTTCGCCGCTCTGATCAGGTAGCCGGCGTATGTTTGTTCACTTTGTTTTGATTGCAAATTGAACTTTTTTGAGACACGAAACACTTGTCACTAAGGAATTCTCTGCCATTTTATTACTGTGTTTTAATTCGTGTAGTCATTATACTGTCGTTCTTTACGTAGACGAAACCTCTCCGTTTATAACTGTCAATGCAACTTGTGTAATTTTAGCATGGCAAAATTTTCATTCGCTGCTCATTATGTAAGAAATGGCGCGAGGAAAAATATAGTAGGCCTTTTCAATAAACGTTTGTATATCTCAATAATTGTTTTCGAAACTGTGATGTGTTATCAATGATTTTAGCCGACTCGACCTACGACCTCGTCGACTAAGTATCGGGCGATATTGCGCGCGCTTTCGCACTATAACTGTTAATATACGATACAAAACGTGAAAAAAAAATATGGACAATAAAGGTATATACAATAAAAAGAAAATGAAACTAGAAAATGCTTATTGGGATAAAATAAATAAGCAATGGCAAAAACTGGAAAAAATTCTAATAAAATGGTGACATGCTAGTGAAATTCTAATAAAATTTTCAGGAACTCCAAAAAAGCCCAGGCCAATCATTCCCGTTTACTGAGCACTCACCGAACAGTTCTTGGGAAAAAACCTGGCTTTCATTCACTTTATAATGAATCTTGCCGTAGTTAATTGCGAATGACTCCAGTTCCTGAGCAGCTGCCAATATATTGATGTCACTCTTTTTGGGCCGATCTTCTTTTAAATGGTTGAAAAAATTGCTGGTTGTGTTGACGGCGTCCTGAAAAGATATAATAAAAATGAAAGTGTTTGAATATAGATACTCCAACGGTAGGATGATAAACTAAACATTGCTTGTCAAAAAAAATTATGGCTCCGACAAAGTGAGTTTTAAAGGACTCTTCTTGTCGGAGACTGGAGTTACCAAATGTATATGTAAAGCCGGCTTTAATATTCCTTTACAAAAATTTATTTTTTTCTATACACAAAATAAATACCTTTATTAGTTATGCCTCGGTCCGTACTCAAATCCTATGGCACAGATTTTCTCAACACTCAAGGCCACAAATAACATAAGCTTATATATACAACAACGGCTTGCTGCTATGATTTTTTTCTGTGAAACATCTTATATTTAGAGCATTTGATATTCACGAATTGGCTCACAAGGGCCTTTGATTCTCTTTCATGAGAAAGCATAGCAATAGGCATGCATCCGAGAAAACCTAATAGAAATTTTCTCCCAGAAAACTTGAGATTTCTCGAAATGTTAAGACATCAAGTACCAACAGTTTTCGTTTCAGCAGTAAACGAACTGATTTTTTCATGACTGCTAGCATTGTTGTAACGGTCTGTTTTTTTTTTACCTGTTGTTTTAATGCAAAGTAAAGGGTGTGATAATATTATCTTTTTGCTCTAGCGTCGAGATAAACAACGACTAATGACAATTTTGCAAAAATGGTAACGCTAAAAGATAAATAAACTCTGGTTTTCCTTCGTCCCCTGGACATTATTTTTTTGTGTGTGTTTTATCTGTATATATATGAATATTTTACAATACAAGTAAAAGTAAACGGAAAGAGAGACAAAAATGGAACTAAATAAAAAACAATTACAGCGACCACAACCATGAGTATATAACGAAAAAACTGAAAAAGAACCCACTTTAATTTATATAATCTGAAAATAAGAACTGAAGAGAAGAAAATACGCGTATATTAATTACACAAAGCAAAATATATAGGTTAACTTCAGCTATTCAGACAGTATATCGTTTAACCTATCAGCTCATGTTCCCATGTTTTGAAGTGCATCTGTAACTTGTCATTTCTTTATATGCAATGTTTTCAATCATATATATATTATGAACGCGCAAAGGAAACAACAAGAAAAATTGGGCTTCACACCTTTAAATTTCGAATAGCATATGCTTTGTTTTGCAATGATAACTAAGTGATTGATTAATTTATAATCTCCATCTATATGAAAAAGACCTAAAATAATTCGTTGTTTACTTAAAAAAAACTAATAGAATATCAAAATTATTTACCGCATAGCCGGTAAACTCCGGCCAAAGTTCTCTTACATAGGTACAGATACAAAATGCTCGGAGGTTTCGATCTCCATGCCACAAAAGGAACAGGGTAGTGAGGGAACTAATTTAATCTTAAACAGCTTATCATTAGTGTAATTGATTTTATTCAATATTTTGAGCTGACAAAAATCTAATCATGTTGTCAGTGGTAACTTCAAAACTTCAACTCTCGTGGACTTTAATAAAACCTTGCACTCTTTTAATCTTTATACCACGGTTAACTTTCCTGAACAACTGGTCACAACTATAATTGATTATTTAATTTGCGAGTAAACATTTCAATTTGTGGTTTTCAGAGTTCGCGCGGAGAGGAAACTTTGCTTGTCATTTTCATTAACAACCTAAATTTTTATAGTAATGTTACAGTAAAATTTCAACTGCTTTGTCGTCAGGAGTAACACTTTGGGTTGTACAACTCCGTAAAATTTGTAACAGTTAACCAGTTTAATTTCTCTCTGTTACCACCCTCGAAAAGAAGTCGAAGTTCTTACGTAACAAAGAAAAGAAAAACAGCGACAATAGCCATAGATTTATCCGGCTTTTACCGTAAAATCTGTCATTACCGACGGTTTCTAGTCAGCGATTATTGAAATTTCTTTCGAGAGCACTTCAGTAATGGTCTTTTAACCTGATGATTAAGTATAGTTTTGTCACGGACAAAAAATTGTGCACGAAAACTCTAATGATCCATTATTCGATCTGTTAAGAGGAATTTAGGGATAAAATTTCACTTGTTTAAAAGTCGCACGACTTTCCTTGCTTTCAACCAGAAAAACAGACAATAAAAGACATCGAGTATGCACAGTTTCTTTTCAGCCGCAAACCCGGAAACATTTCTCGAGAGCATTCTAATGATCGGTTGATTAACTGTGTTTCAATGCGAATTAAAGGGCATAACTTAAAATCGGTCAGGCTCTTGAACTAATGTGTTTGGATTGCTCTTATTCCTACAAAAAAACTATTATGGTTTTATTTTGACGATTTTAGGCACTGAAAAAAAAAACAGTTAATTTTTTTTTCGATCTATCGACCTTAATCAAGCCCAACCCAAGGGCGCCAAACGAATTGTTCCTATGGAATATCTGTTTTAAGGCCTTAACCCCATCAGATTTAGCAATAAAGAAATATTTCATTTATTTTTCGTATTTTTCATGTTTCACGATGAAAAGAATCGATACGCGATAAATATATTTTTTTGTTTTTGTTCTTTTTTTTCCACTGGGAGGAAATTGTTTGAAGTGCACCAAAAGATAAACGTTGTTAATTGTCCTTATTACCTTTGTTAATGCCTTTGTTATCTGACTGCATCCTATAATACGGACTGGAACCTTTGTATTTTCTCATTTTTGTGAATAATTTATGAAATATTGCGAGATATTTACCAGCATAAATTAAACCGGCCAATTTTGCACGATTTTGGCAAATTCTAGCTTGTGCGCAGAGGCCTCCTTTGAGGCCGTCAGCACTTATAGGCTAGGTAAATTCTAAACACTGCCAAAAAATAAAAGCATCGGGAAGATAATTTGATGAGAACGGCTACTACGGTAAAATTTTGCCTTCTTCGTTAAAAACTCCTTGAAATAACAGAAAACCGGTTTCTTTGTTTTTATCGCCTTTTAAAAGCAGTGAGCCTCTTTGCTTTAGAAAAAAGGCGGCAATGTTGTAGCCTATTTTCTAGTCTACCGCTTTTAAGCCATCGTTGCCGACAATTTTCTATTCAAACTTAATTGAAATAATTATTGAGAGGGTGATTACTTAAGATGATGACAAGACAATTTGTCTTGTCATTTAAGTGTAATGAACATCAATCACGGCCGTGGGATATAAATAAGACCACCAGTTTACAATTTTTTACCTTCACTCCGTCTGCACTGAGAGACGAATGTGTACGCTTAGTACAGGAAGAATTTTTCAATGTACCATAGTTCGCCAAGTCAGTGAACGTTCAGTAATTCCGTTCCGTTGCTTATCGCCGCCTACAGTCAAAACCCAGAAACAGCACAGCCGATCGACGGTGAGATATTGAAATCAACGAGGCTACGTGAACATGAACTCTTCAAAAGACCTATCGCAGCTACATGGCTGTAGTTTTGTTTACGACAAAATGCCGGAATGGGAGCCAACCTATCTTAGCACTGCAGTGTCTGCTTCACTGATATCCATTTCAGCTATCAATCTGCTCGTGTCCGCGTGTACAATATTTTTAAACATCTTGGTAATGATCGCCATCAAAACATCACCTCGGTTGAGAAACAACTGCAATTTTTTGCTGGCCTCTTTAGCAGGTACTGACTTGATGACTGCCGCGCTCGGGCAGCCAATATTGGTGGCCGAACAAATATACCGCGTCACAGGTAACTTCGATTCTGTTACAATTTGCGTCTTAAAATTTGTTTCAGGAATTAGCGCTAATATTTCTGTCTACAGTTCAATACAGCATTTGGCATTATTAAGTATCGAACGCTATATAGCAATAACGAAACCCTACAAGTACTCCGAATTGATTACCATACGTCGCTTGATCGCAAGCGCAGCCTCTGCATGGGCAGTCGCCGCTTTGTTGGCCGTTTTGAATGCTTTATACACTGTGAACAATGCTTTTACCTTTATTTTTCGTAATTTCTTAATGATGTCCAGTATTTCTATTCTGATCTTTTGCCAAGTTGCTGTTTATCGAGAAGCTCGGAATCAGATGCGCAAAATCAAGACTCAGCAAATCTCTGTGGAAGCTAAAGAAACATTCTTAAAGGAGAAGAAAGCTTTGAATACCACAACAATGGTTATTGGAGTTGTGCTGTTTTCGTTTACCCCCCTGTTATTATTTCGACTTGTTTTGAAGCCGCTCTTAAGTTCACCCGTTATGAAATTTGTAATGGAATACGCCTTTAGATCCATCATGCTCTGCAATTCAGTTTGTAATCCTCTGATTTATTGTGCGAGGAACAGAGAATTCCGAAGAGCTTTTCGAAGACTTTTATTTAGGCGAAGCCAGGTACAACCTCAGTAAAATCTGCAAAAGCGCTTAGCAAAATAGAATGCATGTTAAAGAATGCCGATGTGGAAACCTGTAAAAACAATTGGAAGACAGATAGATTCGCAATTTTCATTGCGTTATTAACGAACAATTTCTGTGAATAGACTGATTTTCGTAAAAGATAGTTATTAACTGCGAAGAAGGAAGCTAGCCTTTTCGAAAGAGGCGCTTACAAATAGTTAATAATTTTTCTTTAGACGTCTGAAACTTTCGTTCCGATTCCGATTGTTTAGTCCAAGATTTGTGTTCCTGCAGTTGATATGTAATCTAATGTGTCTGTGTTGTGGCTCAATAAAACCCACCTCTTCCCTGACGGTTCGTTTTGCCTTACTAGAATATTTCGCAATATGCCATTTATTTCTGTTTCTCCCACCGTGTAGCATGAAATTTTTGCGGATTTTGCGGATTGCCCTCGAGCAAAAACTCTTGCAAAATAATACTCCGCAAAAATTTACTCCCTTCAGTCAAATAAAGATAAGAACTATTTACATTAATTTTTAATAGAAAAAAATCAGGGTTTTTTTCAATAGTAACAACAGTTTATTTCTTGAGATTGGCGGTGGGCGTTTTGTTTGAAGTTTTCTTTTGCTCAGTCCTTTAGGACAGTACTGTATCACCTTAGAAGATTTAATAGAATTCAGTGAAATGTCTTTATTGAAGTAGAGCGTATTGCATATAAGTCGACAGGTAATAAAAGTTAGCAAATCGCAAAAATTAGTTCCGGCAGAAGTTTCAGTCATCTCAAACCACAAAATATTGTTCCCGCAAAAAATCATACCGTCCAGAAGGACGTCGGACACCTTATTGAGACTTATATAACGTAATGTCGACACTTAGAATTTTATTTTCAATAATTTAAGTGTTAAAAAGAAAATCTAAAATCTCCACTCAGGATTAAACCTGTGACCTCAGCTAGGCTTAGGCTTACATAGCCTACCGTACCCCCCAGCTTCTCGGGTTGCTAATTAGTCCTAAATTTAACTATATAGACTGCTGAGCCCAACCCCAACTGAAAGCCAACCAGTTACTCCGTTATATAAGTCTCAATAAAGTGTCCGACGTCCTTCTGGACGGTATGATTTAGGCACAACCCTTCTCTGTCTGCTGCTGTCCTCTGGTCTCCTGGGTTGGCGGCCGCTGTCCACTCACAATAAAATCCGGCTCAAATTTCACGTTGTTCCAGAAGTTCAGGTCGTGAGCGACGCGAGGGGAAAGTTGAACGCGAGGAAACTGGAGAGAGATATCTTTCATCAACTCACGCAAAGCAATTGGCCATGAGTTCGTAACATCGTAAACATTCGGTGATCTTCAGTGTCAGCTTTTAAATAGTTTAGTGGGCGAGCTAATTTTTTTTATCAAAAAAGCGTGAATGGGATAAGGTACAGTTTCTTTTCGGTTCATTTGCCTGGCCTACAAGCATACTCTACTATTTCGCTTTCGCAAAGCGGAGAGTTATAAGCGGGTGCGAAAACCAAATACCACTAGTAAAGTCTCCCCCATCCCCCCTCCCCACTATATAAGCCCACACAAAAATAAGCCAACCAAATCACAGAAAGCTAACGGAATTTAACTTTTTTGTACTCTCTGGGTAGAGATACTGTAGATAGTTATTGTTAAATAAAGTGTGTTGTGCATTTTTATGCATGTTTATATTGTACGTTTTGTTAGAATACAGCTGAGTCTCGCCATGTTCAGAGAGTTTAAACGATGCGTTTTAATGGGCCATTTGCACGATGACGTCATAAGACTACAACTACCAGAATCCTTCAGTTTTTTGTTTTGTAGTGCAAATTAGGGCTATTGTTATTTAAACCTCACTGGGATTACAGGAATTTAAATAAGAAAGGAAAAACGAAATGAATTCTGGTAGTTGTAGTCAAATGACGCCATCGTGCAAATCGCCTATTAAAAGCCGAACCCTTTTTGAAACGCAAAATTCCTTCCAATAATGATCTCCCCGAAAATAAACCCGCAAAATAGTAATTTTAACGAATATAAGCCCAGGATTTGTATTCGGAATTTAACGATATTTAATTTGCCGGCTCCGCTAACTGCTGGCAGTCTAATTCAATGCAGGGGTTTTCTTTATCAAGGACAAATTAAAATATCAATTGTAAAAAGTACATGAATGGTCTGAAACCCGGTGGTGGTGGTGGTGGGGGGGGGGGGGGGTACTCCCTATATTGGGCTATATGGGGATGCTCCACCCGAAAGGGTTACCTTTATTAGGTTGCAGGTATATAAAAGGGTAGGGATTTCATGAGTTGAAGAATAGAAAAGGGGAGGGAAAACTGCTATTTAGGTTTAGTAAAGGGGCATTTAAAAATATTGCAACAGACGCACGTAACGGTTAATTCGTCTATTAAAGTATTTTAATGTTTATACTGAAGTAAAAAGTGAGTAAATGTTGCTCAAATGTTAGCCAAAAACGCTTCTTTAGTTTTTCCTTTGTCATTACAATATGTATCAGGGATGTAAGTCAGGTTTGTAAGTCAGCTAGACATGACAGTGTTTCTTCTGTAGGTATATGAAAGGGGTACCATTTTCTATGGAAGTTATATGAAAGGGTTACCTTTTCTGTCAAAGACGGTCTATAAAAGGGTAAGGCTTTGGACCTCGGGGCGAGCATCCCCTACAAAACTTTGTTGAGTACCCCCCTCTCCCCCTCACCCCCCCCCCCCCCCAGGGGTCTGAAGGGGCTTTAAAATAAACAGCCAGGCGCGCCGATTCCGGGAAACCGGCAGCAGATTCATTTCATGTATTGTAAACTGCCTAATACCCTTCTACCTGGGGATATCGGCTAAGCAATACGAATGAAATAATTAATTCGGCCGAGGTTGATCACGCTTATTTTTTCTTTTGTAAAATCGCGTTCTTTCGCTGCGCGAAAAATAGAATTCTTAACATATATTATTTCCTGGAAGCTTAACATGTATGCAAATTTCAGGGAATTGTACGGCGCTATTGATTGACAATTTGAAAACAAAAAACAGCGGAGTTCATGTTACCGGGCCACTATCGGCGTACTAAAGTGAGCGGAATGACTCTGTCATAATAAAAGGCACGCACTGCGAGCATAAGCGGTGATAACCTGCAATCAGACGCCCTTTTTTTCTGAGCTTCCGCGGCTTTCGTTTAACAATGTGCCACAATGCGGCAAAAACAACGATCCGTTATTTTTGTGGGGGGGGGGGGGAGGTTTGGGCAATTACCAAAAAAAAATTCCTGCAGAAGAAATTTAAGAGAAAAAAATTCGTGCACAAGAAAGCACGTGAAAAAAAAATTCAAGCATTAAGGTAAAAAAAATTCTTGCAAATAGTGATGCTGAAAAAAAAATTCATGCTTAGAAGAAATTGCCCAACCCCCCCCCCCCCCCCCCCCCCCCACAAAAATTAAATGGTCCGTCCCTTAAAAACATTTTGTTATGTTTGTTGAATAACCTGCAGTTAGTGTCACATTTGTATCTTCCTGGAAACTTTAAGAAACAGCCTCGTGAAAAAGCCTTTTTTGTGATTTTCGGAAATGTTGCGAGGTGTGCATTATTAGTTGCTTTGTAGAACGTTAATTTAAGACAGCTAATATTTGCTCTAGCAACTATTTTAATAGGAAAAAGACAAGTGTTACATATGTGTAATGTCAGGTCCGTAGCATATTTTACGGTGGCCCACAAGGGCGGTACACAAATATATATTCCAGTACAGAAATAAATATTCCAATACAGAAGTAAATATTCCAGTACACAAATATATATTCCAGTACAGAAATAAATATCCCAGTAAAGAAATATATATCCCAGTACACAAATAAATTAGCATGTTCCAGGCGTTCAGATAGTGGGGAAAGCGTGAATAGTTGGGGAAGGCCACGTTAACGTTCGTGTTTTAGCCGTTTTTATTATTTTGCTCTCACGAGTATATATTCTAAGGAAATCCAGGACCTTCCAATTCACGTTGTATCCGTCTTCGCACCTCTGTCTAATCGAAAAAAGGTAACTTCCTTCGAAGGCCATATTCTCTCAGCCGATTCTTGAGGGTTCGTTCGGACATCTCGATACCGTGTCGCTTGGAAAGCATGTGTCTTATGCTCTTGTACTCAAATCCTCTTGAGAAATAATACGTGATTATGGATTTTTCAGCCACGAAAATCTCTAGTCCACAAGTGGGACACATTCTCCACATTCACCACATTCTCCACATTCACATCTCACCAAAGTCACCATTTTGGAACTTCTCATAAGGTCAGGACATTGGATGGGATCATACATGGAATACTAACCAAAATTCCGCACAGTGAAAATTTAGCCTCAATTTCAAGAAACTCCGAGGGCCGCCATTTTGAAAAGACCTTGGGAACCAGGTTGCCTTGATGGTTATACTCTCTTGGGGAAAAATATACGTGTGTACTGGGATATATATTTCTGTACTGGAATATTTATTTCTGTACTGGAATATATATTTCTGTTCTGGAATATTTATTTCTGTACTAGAATATTTATTTGTGTACTGGGATATATATTTATGGACTGGGATATTTATTTCTGGACTGGAATATATATTTGTGTACTGCCCTTGTGGGCCACCGTAGTATTTAGTTCAGGAGATATTCACTGCTGACGAAGTTGAATCAAAATCGGTACTTTCACCATCCCACCGGGACAGTTATTTTGGGGGTGGTCTGTTCTGAAAACAATAAATCCAATCAACAAATGAATGTTAACATGGTCACTAGTTGGATAAGGACAATAACCAACAGAAATATGGTGAAGATCGGCTGATCCCCTTCTTCCGACCTCTGCCGCTTTTCTTAGCCATGGAATATAATGGCACTCTTACAGCCATGCTCCGTCACTCGTGACCAGTAATCCACAAGACTGAAATGAACATTTGAATATTTCTTTGTAACGTCCGAGATTTGAATGAAACCTTGAAGATCTTTCTGGAAAACACTTTGAAAGTCACGAGTTAGCGGAAAAATAACTTTGCTACACACATAAAAACCTAATATCGTTCGGCTATGTACCATTTCAAATAAAATGATCTTTTGTTGCTTTTTGTTTCGATCCGAAAATGCGGTAAAATTCTCACGGGAATTCCAAATCTCGGAATGAATTTACAAAACCGACGCGTAAACTTGAAAACTCCATTCAATGATTTTCAAAAATACTGGTCACGCGTGACTGAGCATGGCTGTAAAGGGACAGTATCCCGCCGAGAAATCGAAATTTCGCTGGCATAATTTCCCTGTTATATTGCCAAATGCTGCCATTTATAAAACTTAATTGAATAAAACGTTTCTCCAGGGCAAAACAGAATAAATAGTTTGGGGATGAAGTGTCTGAGGATTACAAGGATAGAAGTGGATTACAGTTCATCAAGTTTGATTTCGCGACAGGCGGTCAAGAAATCAAAATTGCCATTTTGCTGTTATTTTGTCTCTCAAGTTCATATTTCTTTGCTTTCATCACTTCTGGTTTCATTTCTTCCAATTTCAAGATAATAAGAAAAGTTTAAGGCAAGCCTTCTGGCCATGACATGACATGACATGACATGACAAACAATGAACATCAGCCGGGATACTATCCTTGTTCTTGTCTGAACATTAATTTCAATTTCTTGTGACAGAGTTTTTTTGTGTAACTGAATGGCGCGCGCATTCAACGTGCACGCGCTCACTTTGAAGTTTTTTTTGGATGTCGTGGCACACATTTTTAAATCACACTGAAGAAGGGCTCAGCCCGAAACGTTTGTGTTATAAATGACATTGACACTTTTTAAAAGATTTCAACCTTTTTACTTTAGGGTACTGTCCTTTTAATACACTTGTTTAACAAATGGCAATATTCTTGAGCCTCAAAATGTTTGTGGCTTTTCATGGAGTATCCGTTTTCAAACTGATCATCATCTACTAGAAGGTGATAAATGTTATTTTACCTGCAAGGAATCTTTTTTGTTGTCATTGAGAGCCCTCATGTCCAAAAAATATTGACGTAACTGCAAGAAAGTAAATATAGTTCGGTGAGACAGTAGGTGACGTTGCAGTTATTTCAGACGATAAAAAAAGATTCCACAATAAACGTTCACGATTCATTTTATTCTTTACATTTAGGTACTCTAAACTTGCTAGGAGATTGACAGTGACGCTGTCTGGAAATCCATTTGTTTTTGTTTCTATGATAGAAACAAAAACAAATGACATTTCTTTAATGTGCTATATGAAGAACCGAAAAAATATATACGAAAGAAATAAATAAAAATATATACATACTAGCTTAAAATTGGTCACTTAAAAATTATTTAGGTTAAAAATTAGGTTAGGCACAGGCCTTCAATTCATTCGGCAGGGAAGCCTAATCGCTAAATTGCAAAGCTCTGTAATATGTGGCACGTCTTCCCCATTCTGTCCGCGGCTTAGGAAATATTGGTAAAAAACAGTTTCTAGTATTGTAATTATGCAACTGACTTAAAGAGGTCCTAAAAATATCAAAATGTTCTGGAACATCTCCCTTGATTGCATTCTGAGAAAACAAACACGGCTTCTAATCACAAGAAAAACCTCCGAAAACGGCATTTCGTCGTATGTCACGTGACAAAATACTTCACAATTCTTGGAGTAATTTGGCAGCCTTGTCCAAAGGTTTCTACGCCAGGCCCGCCATTTTGAAAGCCGAGAAAACCCTGGGGACGAGGTTGCGTTTGGTCATACGGTATCCAGTGGCTGGTTTTATAACAAAAATGAATACCTTGTCCTTAGCAGCTTGGTCCTCCTGTGTAGAGGTGTTTTGGTTTAAGGTTACAGTGTACCTTCGGGGGTGTCTCCAGTATAACAGCTCTAGCGTCTTAAGATTACACTTAATATACCTAAACCCAGATATCAAATTAAAGCTTATAGAGCTGGCTATCTAAATATGGAAACCATTTGGTAATAAAATGAATTGTCGAATTTTTTACGACATCTAAATTCGAACGTCCGAATCAGCTTTAAAACGCTATAACTCAAAGCGATTATTATATTTTGCTAATTTGATTTGTTCTCGGGTTTCCGGACACGAAGCGCTAAAAAAACGTGTCGGCGATTTTCCATATTCAATTGCAATGAAAAGTTACAGAATATTTTCGAAAAAGGGAGAAAAAAAATTGGAATGATCGCACGGAAATGCCTCTTGACGAAAAAGTTTTCGGTATTAAGAAATTCGCCGACACGTTTTTGTTGATTATATGTTAGCCTAACTTCTGTCCAAATTTGAGGAAAATCGAACAAATTTCCTTTGAGTTGTAGCTCTTTAAAGTGTCTCCAACAAGCGAAAAATTAACTTTGAGAAAACGGCGCTTAAAAAAACATATCGCTTAATAAACAAACTCCGCCCACAAAAGTTATACCGTCATTACTCCGTCAATTTTCACTATTTTTCGATACTTTTTTTTTTTGGATGAAAGTTCATTCTGTAAACTTTATTTTAACGCCAAAAAAAATTTTCAATAAATTTTCGATCTGAAGGTACACTGTAACCTTAAAGCGTCTGTGATGGAAGATGTGAATGTCACGTTTGATGTCTCCGTACTTACTCTCGTTGTTATCAGTATACCGCCGGTGGTTAAGACTTGGTCAGCAATTAAACTGCTTGTTTGTGTTGGCGTAATCAATCTTGAACAACTCTTAGATGACGTTGCTGCTTCTGTTATGGAGGTTGAAAACGTCCTTTTCTCCTGTGAAGAGGTGCTTTGGTTGGAAAAGTCTGTGATGGAAGGTGTAAATGTTACTGTTGATGTCTCCGTATTTACTCTTGTTGTTATAAGTATACCGCCGGTTGTTAGCAATTGAACTGCTTGTTAGTGTTGGCGTAATCAAACCTGAACTTCTCTCAGTTGACGTTGCTGCTTTTGTTTTGGAGGTTGAAAAAGTCCTTTTCTCCTGTGAAGACGCGCATTTGTCGGAAGCGTCTGTGATGGAAAATGTTAATGTTACTGTTGATGTCTCTGCATTTACTCTCGTTGTTAGCAGTATATTGTCGGTTGTTAAGACTTTGTTAGCAATTAAACTGCTTGTTAGTGTTGGCGTAATCAATACTGAACTTCTCTCAGTTGAAGTTGCTGCTTCTGTTTTAGAGGTTGGAAACGTTGCTAGAGCTGTCGTCGATTTGCTAACTTTATTTGTAGTTGTTTTTAAAGTTGTAGTTGATGTTGGTTCTGCCCTGGTTGTTGTTTCTAGCTGCGTGGAAACTTGTGTAGTTGCCATTTGTGCTAATACTGATGACGTCAAAACTTCGATGAGAGGATCTTCTGAAAATTGTGGAAAGTAATGCACAAACTTTCTAGTTAGTAACGTGATGCCTCTTTTACAAAACACTCCAATACAATGAAAAGTAATTTTCTTTTTATTGCAATGAAGTTATTATGTATTCACATTAAGAGCTTTAAAAAAACCTAATGTCCTCAGTTTGAGTAAGTCGATTGATACAAATGTATACAAAAACCATTACTTAACGAATATGGTTATACACTTACGTTATTGCTAATAGGTAGACATCCCATCACCACACATCTAAAATAGGGTATTTTTCTCTTAAATTTCATTGTAAATTAACTATTTCTTTTTCGGCTAATAGTTTCACATGATATTTATTTCAATAATGCAAGGGAATTATTTTTCATATTTATAACAATCAACTGGATACACTTACGCTGCTCGCAGATATAAAAGAAATATTCACTACAATGTTTTGGTTCCAATGTTCTTCTATTGGCAGCAACCGTAAAGCAATGCCATTCTTCACTTCCTGGCAGTGTTGCAATGCTAACACTCACTAGTGCGCCATTGTTGTTATCTTTTTCCCAGTAGAAAGTTCCCTTTTCCCAGCTAAAAATACAAGAGTCAAGGGTTTGAAAACCGAGAGGCACACCTGAGCATATATATATTCCAGGTAAGAAAACAGACTCAGAATTCATATATACCTCTTATTAGCCGAGTTCGTTGTCCGCAAGTTACGGACCAAGTGTTTTCCCCTCTATTTATGGTCCCAGCGCGCTTCGCGCACGGGTACTGCAAAATACGGACCAATCATAGCGCGCGTAC
The DNA here is from genome assembly GCA_022457155.1 of Cladopsammia gracilis. Lineage (NCBI taxonomy): Eukaryota > Metazoa > Cnidaria > Anthozoa > Scleractinia > Dendrophylliidae > Cladopsammia > Cladopsammia gracilis. The sequence continues at coordinate 144,098 of JAJGOT010000541.1, forward strand.
TAACTGAGAGATATAATAAAGTCGCGGATTATTTAAGTGAAGCTGAAGGTGAAGCTAGTCGACTCCAATATTTTGTAGTATCTTTTTCCCTTAAACAGTGTTTTGCAAGCTTTTAAATGCGTTACTAACGCACAACTGATATGCCGTGTTTAATGATTATGACCAGGAGAAATATTAACAGAAGAGAAAAATAAGTCTGAAAACGTCAAAATTCCACAAGAATGCCAATTTTGATTTTCTTGACCGCCTATCAAACTTACATTTGATTAACTGTAATCCGCAGGGCCGTAGCTAACATGAGGCGAACAGAGGCACTTGCCTCGGTCGGTAAAAAAAAAAAATTGAATACTTAAGCAATCATTGGATTTCTCTTGGAAGAGGCTATGCATAAAAAAAATGAAATAAGTTTTTTTTTCTGATGTTGCTTCGGCCCTAATAATCAAGTTCCAAACTCATAATCCTGTACGTTATTTCCAAACTGCTGCTTCGGTTTTGCTCTATAGAATCTTTTTATCCAAATTAATTGAAAAGTTGTATACAGTATTTGGTTGCATTTAGCGATATAACATGGAAATAAGGTAAGCACAATTTTGCTATTTTGCGGCACAGTATCCATAAACTAGCTAACTACAATCTCTTGAGAGCTTGATTGGTTTCTTTTGCAGCAAGTATAGCAACCACGTTCCCAGAGTCCTCCTCTTCCCGCCCCCTTCTCAGAGTCCTTCTCTTCCCGCTCTTGGAGGGCAGGAAGAGGAGGATCGTGGGAACGTGGTTTGCAAGTAATATATATAGATAGGCTTTGCCTAACAGCGAAGCTCTCTGAACAGAAACTATGATAAGCTTAACCGAAGTGAAAGGTCGGAGCACAAGAAAAAATAAAATTGCAAAAAATGCACAGATATCTTTGCGCAAGGCGACGCAAGTTAAGTTAGAACTATAAAATCCAAGTCTTGTTTTGTTTACATAAAATCGCTTTTCAACCTATGTAATGAATGAAAGGCCCACCGTCACCCAAAATGCTGTGTACGCCTTGATCACTTTCGGTGCTGAATTTCGTGTAACACTAAATTCACGCTTGAACGCGTGCAACCAATCAGATCACGCGTATGAACAATGGAGCATTTTAAAACAAAGACAAACGACCGCAACGTCTTTTGGGTGAAGTTGGGCCTTTAATCGCGTTGGAAGAACGCAATCCTAATTCCTGTGGTTTATGTGCAGTAAAATTTGAGATTTTTTGGTGGCCTGTCTTCCAAATGGCCGCCCCTATTTTTTTATCAGGGGCTCATTTCCGCCGGAAATTCCTTCGAACGCGTCTCCATAATCTGTGATTACTACTAGTTAATATCACTGTCTTGAGTAGCAAACCGCGAAAAAATGCAGGGAAAAACGATTTTGTAAACGGTTTTATCCTGCTTTCCGCTAGACACAACAACAATGTTTACTACAGCTGACGTGACATCCGCCGTGTAGACGCACGAAAAACAAAGCCTCGCTTTGGTTTCAAAATTGCTAAGATCCCGGATGTTGTGTGACGTCATACACGCATGTTTTGCGACGTCATACGCGCCCGTGAGCTAGCCCTGCGCAACGGACACGCGGACGGACGCGCCCGCGAAACATTCCGCTAGCCATGACCATGAAAAATGACGGGCATAGGTTCTATGAGTATGGAGCTCCGCGAGTGGGCCTTCAGCCCGCGAGAGCTCCGCTATAAAAAATGGTTTCTATATTATGCAAAAGGATCGATCCATCTTACCTCAGTCCAGTCCAGTAGTCATTATTGTCCTTTATGGCATTTTTAACTTTATGAAGACTCATGGAGTCATTAATTCTCGCCACTCCATTTTGCCTTTCAGCTGTGCACTGTTTAGATAAATCATCTCCTTTACATGTTTCCGTACTTGGATGATAGTTTACAGTATACGGCTCTAAAGAATTAAACAAGACAATTAATTGTAATTGCTGAGACAGGTCTAAACAATCACTCATTCGGACCACCGTTTGAAAAACTTACTGCATTCATATCATTGAAAGTACCATTGTCTTATTCGAGACGAGACCATGCTATGACTAGGGGTGCTTACCATTTAGTTTAGTAATTTTCCGGAAATTCTAACCGGAATTTTCGGGGTACTTTCAAAGGCACCCGTCTTTTTCCGTCCGTGTTCATCGTACCGAGTCGTACGGGTTTGTTGTGACACCATGGCGGATCGTGCCAAGCACCATCGATGTACCAAATGTTCTTTTTGCAGTTTAATGCCATAGACCAAAATAATACCAGCGCTTGCGTATGCTTCTTGGGAGATATAGGCGGTCGCCCTCTGGCATTTGTAGATGGAATCCTACCAGTATTAACAATTTCTCGGGATAGAAGCCCTAGTCGTCTCGAGACGACTTTAACGTCTCTAGCATAAAAAACGGCCTTGATTGGCTATACTTACTCTGCTCGCAAATATAAAAGGACTCTTCGTTACATATTTTTGGTTGCAATGTACTTCCGTGGGCAGCAACTGTAAAGCAATGCCAGCCGTCATTTCCTGGCAGTGTTACAATGCTATCATCGACATGTGCACCATTGTTGTGATCTTTTTCCAGTAAAAGGTTCCCTTTTCCCAGCTAAAAATACAAAAGTCAAGGATTTAAAAACCGAGAGGCACACCTGAGCAAAATTCTAGGTGAGAAACCAGGAAAATGGAATTAATATAGTTCAAAAAGGTTGAATTTGCAAAATCAATATGTAAATAAAGTTGAAACTAGTCAACACAAGATTTTACAGGACATTCGTCTTGCAGTGAATATGTAGTTGTGTTTGTTCTCTTTTGAATGCTTTAATTTAAATTAAAGGTATAGTGATGAAAGCTGAGAAATAACGGCTAAAAACGTCAAACTTCTACACGAATGACAATTTTGGTTTCTTTATCACCTTTCACGAAATCAAATTTGATGAAATCCACTTCCATACTTGCAACCCTGCAAGAATCCTGCAATTTCAGTTTCAAACTACAGAAAACTGTTTCTGTTTCTTTTTTTTTTCAATCAAGTTATATATTTGGTCGTTGAAACATGGTAGAACAGTGAGCTTTTAACTAATTAACTCAACTCTTCAATAATCATGCGGCAGGTATAAAATTAAAGACAATGAGGCTAGGTTGATTCCATAAATAAGTACTTACTATTTGAGTATTTTTTTTTTTCAATCGAGTGTCGGAAAAGAAAAACCAAAGTAACAATATACTGTGGCAATAAAAAGACACGCAAACAAGCCAATGAACAAATCAGAACTCTAAGCAAATACATTAGACGCCGCCAAGCGCGGGAAAACGCGTGCGAGCAATTAACGATTGATTTTCTTTTGCTTCTGATTGGTTGAGAAAGTGGCGCGAGATTTTTTTAGCCAATCACAGAGCGTAGTAATGCAAAACCAAAGCAACCGTGAAAAGACCCTGAAACCGCTCTTATTCTCAGTAATCACATTCTAAACACTTTGAAACGTTTGTGGCCTATATCGATAAAGTACACCACGTTTTCTGTTCGGCATGTTAAGTGTTCATGAATGGTGATTGAACATTTGAGGCCGCCTACTCGGTACTTGCAGGTAAAATACTTCGGTAGTTTCTTGGTGTTGCGAATGGTGTGATCACCAAATGACGTAAAACAAAAGATTCAAAAGACACTGGACAATACCCACACCACAACACAAAAGCTAACCAACAATGGCTTCCGCAACACCAAGAAACACCCAATACTTCTCACAGTACATTTAGACTGTACAAAAGCTCACAAAAACAGCTTTTTCTCGGTCTAGAATAACTAGTATGACTAATTTCCGAATAAAATACAGCTGTTGCGTATCGAAAATTGACCGAGAAACTGATTTGGAATAATACACAGACATCTTTGCATAAGGCGACGCGAGTGAAGTTAGAACTAATATATATACATAGCCCAAGCCTAACAGCGTCGCACTTTGAACAAGCTTAACTAAGGTGAAACTTAACTAAGGTGAAAGGTTGGAAGCACAAGAATTAAGATTGACGAACGGGCTATTTTCAATTTTAGCAATTCTCAAAAACAGTATTACGCGACCGTCTGCACAGTACACTTTTATAGACCGTACAAAAGTTCACAAAAACAACTTTTCTCTGTCTAGAATAACTAGTACCACTAGTTTCCGAATAAAATACAGTTTATGTTTGTCAAAAATTGCCCAAGAAACTGATTTGAAAATCAAAAATTGCAAAAATACACAAACATATTTGCATAAGGCGATGCGAGTGAAGATAGAACTGTACCATAAAATCAAAGTCTTGTTTTGTTTACATAAAATCGCTTTTCAATCTATCTAATGAATGAACAAACACATAAAATGGACAACACAATCTTCTTTTGAAAAAAATTATTCAAATCTCCATTAGTTTACGTTTAAAACCAAAACGCGTACCATTTAATTATAGCTCATCGAGTTCAAGCTTTCTTCGATGAAATTCAAGAGATCGACACTTAACTATTATAGCGCGAAAGCGCGCGTGATATCGCCTAATACTTAGCCGACGAGGCCGAAGGCCGAGTCGGCTAAAATTAGGCGATATCACGCAAGCTTGAGCGCTATAATAGTTTTATAATTCAACACATTGATAACAAAGCACAGTTTGAAGAAAAAATATCGCCGACAAGCCTTTTATTTTAAAAAAAGCTTACAGATGTTTTACCGCGCGAAACTTTGCAACATCACACAGTTCATGAATGAAAGTGGCGCCTTTATCAATATTGTGCAAGCTTGAACACTATAACTGTTTTATAATTCAACACATTGATAACAAACCACAGTTTCGAGAAAAAAATCATTGAGATATACAACCTTTCATTAAGTAAAAAGGCTAACTACAATATTTTACCTCGCACCATTTCTTATCAAAACAACAAGCAGTGAATGCCGAAACTTTTGTCAAGCTAAAATTAATTTAGCGCACACAATCAGTTGACAGTTTCTACGAAGAGCTTTCGTCTGCTCAAAGAACGGGACAGAGTAGTGACTACAAGAATTAAAACACAGTAAAATGGCATAGAATGTCTTAGTTACAAGTGTTTCGTATCTTAAAAAGTTCAATTCAGAATCAAAACAAATTGATCAAACACACGGCTACGAACCTAAACATAGCGGCGAAAAGTCGGAAAGAACTACAGCGTGGACAGTAAGCTTACAAAAATCCACAGCTAAAGGATAAAAGAAACGGTTAAAACATCGTACCTGTAGTTGATTTGGCTTTTTAGTCCCTTCCATAAGCACCAAATTTTCAAACATCGAAGTACGAGCTGAGTCGATCAATGTTGTTTACAAACTTGGAATGCTCGTTTTTTAGCTCCCACAGCCGTAATGACGAGATCAGAAACTTTTCTGAGGAAACATCAAGTCTATATCATATTCCAGAGGTGATTACCAAAGGAATTTCACGAAAATTGTGCTCCTTCATTCAGTTCTTGTCGAGCGGTTAAACTTTGAACCAGTTTTCATTCAGCTACGCCAAGAAACACTGCGACCGCGACAACGCGAAAATTTCGCGCCTTTTTTGTCCAATCATGTGAACAGTATTTTTCTCTTTTCTTTTCTTTTCTTCTCTTTTTTTCTTTCTTTTCCCTTTTTTATCTCGTTAAAGCGCATGCGCGCGAAACGAGATATAGGAGTCAGTAGAATATGGGGACAAAAGTTGTTAACAAATTTTTGTGGACTTTTGTCCGGGGGGGTTAGTTGTTTCTTCTTTATAGAAGCTATATTAGGGCATTGAGGATATGGTTGGTTAAACCGGTTAGGATTTCAAGAAGGGCGTCACATACTGCTCCTAAAATTTTTGGGGAGCACCCCCGGACCTATTGTTAATTTCCCTTGGGTATCGGGATGTCAAAACTTGTGATGAACTTGTCATATCTCACATTACGTTACCGCAAAGGTATTAAGTTCTTCTTAAGTTTCGATATCTCACGTTACCTATCAGTTTCAATCATTTGTCGTAAAGCCATTTAAGCTGCCTTGCGTTTTTTTTTTTGGCAAACGCAGTTTGAGAATTTCACGGTGTATTTTTACGAATGGAGACGTTTTAAGAAAGTTAAATGGGACGGGAAAGTTTGTGTTTTAATATGAGCGATATGGCAAAGCAAAATTGCGTTTGTTCAATTTTGATTCATTGCTATTACGGTTTGATTATGCAATAGTATGGGAAAGACGTCATAGTTTTGTTAATTTAGCTACCGTGCACAAGGATATTTTGCGGGTCGCGGAGACAGCTAAAATTTCTGCTGGAAGGAAATGTTTGCGGATTTCTGGTGAAGTATAAATAAAATCCAAGGCATCGGTATTAAACTGCAATTTTACTTCCTGACCGGAGGTTTGTATAGTTCTCCTAGTTATATGGTTGCTGTTCTGGCGCCAATATGAACATAAACAACGAGAAAACTAGTGGGTGAATTATTGTACCTTGTTGTAAAAACGTATCAGTATTATGATAACAGTCTCTGGTTCTTTTGAGGACGTGTCTGGAGTTGAATCGGGAATACAAATGACTGTTGTGCCGGTCGTCTAGGAGTTCACTGTTATGAGAGTTATGAGTTATGAGAGTTCACCGTTCTGTAAAATGAGGACCGGATGGCGGCGGATGGCGGATGGCGGACGGCGGATATTAAAATTCGGATAACAAAATGCGGATGATAAAATGCGGATGAAAAAAAAACAGAAAAATAATTCCTTACGATTTTTACCAAAAAAACAAAAAACAAAGAAAGAAAAGAAGCAGAAATAACTTTAAAATGGCACGAAACAAAAACACGAAACATAAACTTTATTGTCCAAACTGTCTTCAAGTTCCACTTCATGCCTCACTCAACCCTAGTTGGAAAATATATGAATGTTGCGTTTCGAGTTTGACCGATTGTGCAGTCTGCACGTGTTTGAGGATGGAGTCCGACGAGTGTGACGATTACGGGCTTTTAAAATCTGTGTTTAGGAAACGGTAAGTTAGTAGAGTTCTTAAATTCGATTTAACTTCACCTGTTACTTTGCTTCACAAACAATCTTTTCTGACTTTTTATTCGTGTTTGTATCTGGTTCGTTGAAGAGTCAGGAAGGTGATGCAATTGAGTGTTTTTATCATAGATATGTTAAAAGGGTTAATTACTACACTAGTTTCCGTTATGGATATCTTTGGAATGCATGTATTCAGATAAGACCTTTTTGAGTGTTCCACTGTCACGATCATTCATTCCTGTGTTATCCTTTGTGAAAGCAAGAACAACAATTCCGACCGCCATTACTGTGTCGATCCAGAACTGTTGGCATGTGATGCTTGTCTTGATGCTTGTGGTGCAGTGTGTTTTGGGGAATTCTTCCATGCCAAGTTTCCTCCTTTTATTGCTAGTCAATATTTGAACATTAACCAGCTCGAACTGCTTACAATCAGGTCAGCGTATACGCACTGAACAATCAACGTTCAACGAACGCCTTCATGCAGCGTTGTCTACGTGAAATTTGGTTGTTGCTGTCTCTTAACAATATCCGTTTATCTGCGCGTTACATTAGCGGGAAGTCATAGTCTAACGTTTTAGCGGATGCGTTGAGTCGTTCTCACTTAGACTCCTCGTACTCAGACTATTTGCAGCATGCCGTAGCTACCTTGAACCTTACCCAAGTATTTCCTAGCGACTCTATGTTCGTTTTTAATCTACTTCCATTTATTTTCATAGATCCTTATTAAGTTTATTGATTTTTCTTTCTTTCAATCTGTTTTTCAATTTTATCTCGCAGATCACATCGACGCTTTGCAGCAGTATTTAGGAACTATCCAGGTCCATGCTTTTTGCGACTCCACAAAGCGCTCTATGAGATGCTATATGCGAACATATTTATTGTTTTGCCAATATTTCGATTTCTTGCCTTTCCCAGTTTCCAAATCCGTTTATTTGCTTTATTTAGTTTTTTTTTTTGTCACGTTCTTTAACGTCATACCGTTCGATCGTTAATTATTTGAGCATTATTTCACATATTAACCGCTCGTGTGGTGCCAGTTTTGCCTTTCTTGACGATTTAATATGACGTTTATCTTGCCAAACGAGCGGTGCGTCGGATCTTGGGTGATTGTGTCGCACGAAAAGAACCGATCACTGTTGAGATCCTTTTACAATTGTCCCGTCTTTTCGATTTAGATAATCATTTGCACGTCTGCATGCGTGCTTTATTTTTAGTAGCCTTCTTTTCTTTTTTACGTATCTCTAATTTAGTAGTCTGAAATTGGCGATTTCCAGGCCTTTTTTTTTGACACTATCTAGCATGACTTTCACACCGCAAGGGGTTTTGTTGCGCATCACGCGCACTAAGACACTCCAGTTTCGGGAGCGGGTTTTAGAAATTCCCTTGCCGTTTATTCCCGGTTCGCCCCTTTGTCCTGTCACCGCGCTTAGGCAGTATTTAGCTAGTGTACAATTGTCGCCCTCTTCACCATTATTCGTTTGTCAATCTCGGGGATCGTACAGGCCTATCTTGGCTCACCAGTATAATGCTCTTTCAGCCATTAGGTTTAATCCCGCACAGTATTCCTCACAAAGTATTCCTCGCACAGTTTTCGTCGCGGAGGCGCTACATTTGCTTTTTGTAATCGAGCGCCTACAGCTTTTATTAAATCGCATGGCGATTAGAAGAGTGACGCATATTTAATCTATCTCATTCTTTCCAACGAAAATAACTTTAAAATTCTCCATTCTATCACAACCAGACTCTCTCCCACATCGTAACTTCTTCTTCTCAAACCCTTTTTTTATTCTTTTTCCCCTTTGGGTTTGGCGGTTTATTGAATAAACATACGTTTAACCCCATCTACTGAGTCTGTTTGTGGTAGTAATTGAGTGTTTTTATCATAGATATGTTAAAAGGGTTAATTACTACACTAGTTTCCGTTATGGATATCTTTGGAATGCATGTATTCAGATAAGACCTTTTTGAGCGTTCCACTGTCATGATCATTCATTCCTGTGTTATCCTTTGTGAAAGCAAGAGCAACCCCCCCCCCCCCCCCACCCCTCACCCGGTTTAGGGTGTTGTTTCTTGTGCAGTATCAATTTGAATAAACATAGTTCAACATCCGTTTAACCCCATCTACTGAGTCTGTTTGTGGTAGTAATAGATAAGAAAAAGTGCGTGTGCTATAGCTTTGAAGTTGTTAACTATTTTCCTCTCGTATGTTATTGTGTTTGGCCATTTATAATCGCCAAAACGGGAATCTGAATAACTGGTTATATATATTTAAAGTTAACTTGGTCAGGGGTGAAAGAGTTTTGTTTCCTAAGTACTAGAAAATCATACTTTTCATACTTTTCACGTTTTTTAAATTTGGCTTTCTTTACATGTAGTATTTTATCTATTAAACATATGATACATATATTAATTTGAGAATATCAGTATTATAAAAGTGACAGGCCAAACACGACTCCCGCTAGTTGCATAATGTATAAAGAAACCTCTAGAATAGCTTTCCCAAGAAGGTCTACGAGATATTTGTTCCCCTTTGATCACCAAAATAGAGATGTGACAAATGCTCGATGTATTGTATGACTCTTTTATCTTTGGGATATAAATCTCTTTAATGACAGGAGGTCAGTTTACATGCTGTGCACACTCACTGCCATTTATAGAATTATTGTTTCCAGTCTATGCCTTCGTTATGCTAGTTCTCTTGGCATATGTTGGAGCGTCTTTGGCTAACTTTTGTTGCAAGATAAGTAGTGATCGGCTGCAGTTTTTGTTAATTGTTATGAATATGCTTGGATCAGTCAATCTCTGAGGCTCGATTTCCGCCGCTTTCTCTCGTCCGGTCTCTGAGCCTCCAATCTCTCAGCCGGTGATTTAGTGTCTAAGTCTGCGGTGTGCAAGACTTGTGAGAAAGTGGATCTTTATCACGGATGTAAGTGTCCAAGATCAAAGTCTGAAGCTGCCGTATCTCTACTGGAATAATGACTTCTTGCAGTTTATGTTTTAGCTCCTTGTTTTATTCTGTTTTTGAGTAGTGTTTCTTGGAGCTTGAAGAACCTCCTGATCCGTTGTTTCATAATGGCGTTCGGGATTGCATCCCGACATGGCTTGTACAGATATGGTGATCTGTTTTGAAAATCTCACGGATGCTAGTGAATTCTTACGTTTTTCCACAGTTTATTTTTTAGTATTTATCAAATTATTATCCTCAAGCTGTAAACTGCGCATTGTGAATTGGCGTAGAAATAATGGCAAAGTCCCGGGTCGGCGTCATCTAATTACCATTTTGTAAATTCAAATCTCTAAAAATAAACTCACAAACGCAACTTTGAAATCAATAAATATTTTACCATAAAACTGTTCAAAAGTGTTGAATAAATTGGATATTATATTTCGTTATTACAAAACATTGACATTCGAAGAGTGTGAGGTCACCTTCGCATTTCTCCTGGTCTTCAGATGCCAGAGTTTTATCCAGTTGGTCTAAAAGCCAGTCTTGGCTAGATAAATAAACTTGTTCAGCCGAATGGAGGTTACGATAAAAATCGCGACATTCGCGAAGAATATTTTTATCGGAAGTCACGATTGAATTGTTGGCACGCAACTCTGAAATTGAGTCGCGTGTTTGTCGCTGATTTTCAAGCTGGTAGAAATACTCCCGGGAAATACTTGGTCGGTTTTTCCCCCAGCTTTATCCACTGTTTTTTACTGCGAATGATGGCGTTTTTAGGAGATCTTTGATCTCCGCCAAACGCGTGTGATCATCTGTTGTATTTAAATTACCACGAGACAGGACTTCTCACGCTTACGCTCACGGCATCGGTAATAGGGGGTGGCCGGCAGTTTCTGGAGAAGGGTCGCACGGAGGTTCATTTTTTTGTTTTGTAGTGCAAATTAGGACCTTTGTGAAACCTCACTGGGATTACAAAATTTAAATAAGAAAGGAAAAACGAAATGAGTTCTGGTAGTTGTAGTCAAATGACGCTATCGTGCAAATGGCCTATTGTGGTTACAGGGGGAGTGTCGTTGCTGGTTGCTGTAGTGGGGGTCGGGAGGCCTCTGGTGTCCCCCCTCCGGGCACTGGAGCCTCGCGGTTCGCCTCGCGGCGTTTCGCCTTCGGGGAGTCTTTAACAACGCGCTCGGAAGACTGGCACCGGTAGCATAGTATTGGCTGGCCAGTGTACTTAAAAAAATAACTCGAGCCCTTGAGTGACTTATTTGCGTGGCACTGCCTTTTGTTAACGTGTGAATTCTACGACACGGATGCCGTTCTCGATGTGCGCGTAGCTTTGAAGCAAAGCCGGCGGACTGCTCGCGCTTTGAGGTCGCCGTATTGTTCCACGAGTTGTAGCAGGTTTTCATCGGGGAATTCAACGGGAATGAAGCATGACACGTGTAGTGCTTTTTGCCGTAAAAGGCGTAAAGGGATAACGCGGCTTTCGCAGTCAAAGCCCGATGCCGCCAACCGCGTGGCCGATTCTGTCCCAACGATTTCTTCCTTAAAGTTCGGTAACGACTGCGCTATACTGAGCGAGTCAAGATCCAGGTTTTCCTCCACTATCAAGCGGACAGTAAGTTCTAGTGTGGGCGAACGGCTGGTGTGCGGTACGCGCGGCCATCTCCACGTAACGCGAGGGCGAGAAAACTCGCGAGACCAAAACCCAAATTGAAAAGCACACACTCACCAAAGCGAAGACAGATGGTTACAAGACGCTTTCTTGCTTGTGGTGAAAAAACGGCACCAAATCTTGTGAAAAAAAGCTCTCCTTAGTCGTCGAAGTTGAGGATTATTCTGGCTTTTGGTCTTGAAAAAGTGGAGCACTGATGAGAAAAGATCCCCCAATGCTGTACAGAGAAGTTGTTAGCAGAGGGGCACGGGTTCCCCTCCTTTTGCAAAAAAAAAAAAATAATGATGATGATAAGGCCCAGCCTATAACATTTTCTAAACACGTCTATTGTATAACCAAATAATAGGCTCCCATTTTAGTTACTAGCGTGAAAATGTAAATAACTTCTGTAAAAATGCAAGGACCACTAGAACAAACAGTAGCAATATATAGCTGGACCGTTACTTGTTTATTAGCCTATCGTGTGCCAGCAATTTATCTTAGCCCATTTTAAATATTGTAACCGTTTGTTTCCATCTTCACTAAGCTTTCCTAGCCCCTGATGAAGGTTAGTTTTGTCTAACCGAAATATCGGGCATATCTTATTAAAAGAAATCGAACAAATTTGCTGTCTGATCAGCCTTTTATGTTAAAGTTGTTTTTTTTTTGAAAATGTAAAGCCCATTTCGTGAACATAAATTTCTATTGGCTAATATGCATCATGTGATGTTTTCATGTACGTATTTTAAGTAGACTTAATCTAAAGGTGCGCTACAACGGCATCTTTACCACATTCACTATCAATTCTTCTATTTTGTTTTTATTAACCACACGTTCTAACGCTTTAACGAGATGGCTTTAAGAGCCCTTTGATTAACTAATAGTTCACGCACTTTTTCGCCCAAAAACACGAAATTGCAGGCAGCAGTCATTTTTACTTTCCTTCAAAATGCGAAATTTACCGCCATCGCTGGTTATATGTCATGTAGACATAACGTCTATCGACAACTTTTTTACCATATTTGGGCAGTGTATCAATGTGTTGAATTATAAAACTGAATTTAAGCACGTTTTAAAATCAATTCTCCAAAATTAACAATAACACTAATAAAAAGTCACTCACAGATTGATATCAACATAAATTCTCATCGAAAACTGTAATCTGTTTTACCTTTAACTCCCTCGCTTGCTTTGAAATTCAAATCTCCTCTTCTGTTCTGAAATCCGTAGAAAACAACCATCTCCCGCATTGATAAAAACGTAATACATGAAGTTCCTCGAAGCAAGATTTTATCCCTGAAAGCTCGTCTTTTTCCACTAAAGCGGCTTTTGAGTATACCTTAATTAGTATCCCTGTCTTGAGAAGCAAACCGCGAAAAAATGCAGGAAAATAACGACTTTAATTCTCCGCTAGACACAACAAAACAACTAAAGTGTTTACCGAGCTCACGGCTGTGTGGCCGCGCGAAAAACAAAGCCTTGCTTTCAAGATCCCGGATGTTGTTCAAACACGGCGGGCGGGCAGGCAAACACGCGCCCGCGAAACATTCCGCTAGCCATGACCATGAAAAATCACGGCATTGGTTCTATGAGTATAGAGCTGCGCAAGTGCTCCGCTATAAAATCCAAGTCTTGTTTTGCTTACATAAAATCGCTTTTCATGAACAAACACATAAAAATGGACAAAAAAATCTTCTTTAGAAAATTTCATTCAATATCCATTAGTTTATGTTTAAAAGCAAAACGCGTACCATTAGCGCATCGAGGAGCTGTCCTCGATGAAATTCAAAATATCAATGAGACTGAATTTGAGCACGTTTTATAAACTATTAATTTCTCCAAAACTAACAAGAACACAAAGAAAAGGTCAATCACAAATCGATATCAACGTAAATTCCCATCGAAAAATGTAATTTGTTTTAACTTTAAGTCCCTCGGCTGCTTGGAAATAGACCTTATTCGCTTGGGCGTAATGTTTACCCAATACCAACCTCTTGGGAGTTAAATTCTTTGTCTGAACGACATCCATATTAATGTGTCTTCTCAAGCGTTAACGGAAAAGAAAGAAATAATACCCAGAGGAATGACACGTGGTCTCTAATGGGTAAACAAATACGCCCAAGCGAATAAGGTCTATTCTTTAATACTCCACTTCTTCGGTTTTGACTTCCGAAGATCCGAAGAAAAAATACCGCCCCACGTTGATAAAAACAAATGATGTTCCTCGAAGCAAGATTTTATCCTTTAAAGCTCTTCTTGTTCCACTAAAGTGGCTTCTGAGTATTCTTTAAAGCTTTCTCCTTCCATTTTGAATATTTTAAATGTGTGTTATTACTGCGATAAGACCTGATAAGATGAAACTACGGTTTTGAAGCACGACGTCGTACGGTATGTTGGGCGACGGCATACGCGCCCGCGATCTAGCCCTGCACGACGTCGCGCTCTCGAAACATTCTGCTAGCCATGACCATGAAAAATGACGTACATCGGTTCTATGAGTACGGTATGGAGCTCCGCGGGCTCCGCGGGCTTCGCTATACTCCGATTTGTTTTGAATTAGGGATATAATAAATGGTTTCTTGATTATCTTACCTTGATCCATCTTACCTTAGTCCAGTCCAGTAGTCCCTACTGTCCTTTATGGCACTTTTAACCTCATTAAGACACATGGAGTCATTGATTCTCGCCACTTCGTTTAGCCAGTTAGCATTGCACTTCTCATATAAATCATCTCCTTTACTTTTTTCAATGCTTGGATGATAGGTTATGGAATCAGACGTATACAGCTCTAAAGAATTAAACAAGACAAATGAAAAATTGCAAGTGCTGGAACAGGTCTAAGCAATCGATCATTTGGACCACCATTTCTCAAATTCATTAATAATTCATGAGGAGAACACAAAAAAAATTCATTCCGTGAAGGAAGTTTGGATACCCGGTTTTAATAACCATAGATTTTGGCGATTTTATTCCTTTGTTTTCTCCTCATAAGATAAACAGTTTAAGTAACAATCCGTGTAATCAGTGTGCACGGAATGCCGAACTAATTGACTAAGTATATATTGGGTCTCGCTGAAATTGAGGACAGTGCACGTGAGAACATCTTTCGGGATTTAGAGATGACACGCTTCAAAAGACAAATGCAATTACTTCAGGTTTAAAGTTGAGAATAATTACCATCATGTCTTTCAAATTCATAGCATTTCGCATTCCGCCTCGATCATGTTTAAGCTCCATTCCGCTTCCCGTGAACCGTTACAGCCGATTTCACTGCAGTGTACAGAGCACATGAGCTAGGTCACATAGTTTACTACTGTAGGTTCATATACAGCTATTTCAATTAACGTTGTCGGATGAAAAAGGCGAAAAGCCAACACCGCAAAGTAGTGTGGGATTTTTATGCAATGGCTATTAACCCTAACCCATACTACCTTGCGGTCTTGGCTTTAAGCTTTCATCCGACAACGTTAATTGAAATAGCTGTATACCTAATTCAATAAAGGTTGCTTCCTTCTGGGTGTGAAATGCAAATTAAGGCGTCTTTCAGTCACAAAACGTGGTTAACTTGCGCGTCCTTTAAATATAATTGCTTCAAAAATGTACTAAACCGAGATTTTACCTGAGCAAAAAAAAAAAAGAAATAGAAGTTCATTAAGACTTCTGATATAACTTTCATAAAGTTTTTCCAAATTGTGTTAGCAATGGTCTTAGTAATGGCGCATGTTTTTTTTTTTTTGACAGTTGTTAATGCTTCAGTGGTTGATTGACGGTGGTGACTAGAATGGATACTCCAAAATCAGGTTGGATACCTTATTGAGACTTATATAACGGAGTAGCAGTTTATATAGTTAAATTTAGGACTAAACAAACCGAGAAGCTAGGTGGTACAGTGGTACGGTAGCCTATGTAAGCTTAAGCCTAGCTGAGGTCACAGGTTCAATCCTGAGTGGGGATTTTAGATTTTCTTTTTTACACTAAAAATTTATTGAAAATAAATTGTAAGTTGTTCTCAATAAGTGTCCGAGGTGATCCAACCTGATTTTGGAGTATCCATTCTAGTCACGACCGTTGATTGACGAGTGGAGGTGAGAATGGCCAGGCCAGGCTCCTTTTATACCGGAACTTCGCGTTTAGGAAGCTAAATCAAACACTCGAAAAAGTGTTTCATCAAATGTCGACACACCTCGAAGTGGGTTAAAACAACTCGGTTGCGCCTCATTTTTAAACCCACTTCGAGGTGTTTGGATATCCTGATGAAGATATGTTACTTGAAAAACTTATTGAATCATAGAAAATATCATAGTCTTAGCCGAGGCAGATTTTTAATTGTTACGGCAGCATAAGCGCTTTATTAACTAATAACACTATTAAGAAAAGAAGTAAAAAGTTTGTTTCAATTGAAAACTTCAGGCTTGTTGGGGGATGATGCCGCCAAATGCAGTGTTAATGTATAGGAATAATTTCGGTAAAATTTATATACCATGCGCGATTTAGGGGTAACACTTATTCTATTGTTAAAACAATAGAATATAAGAACACAAAAGAACGACAATACAATAGAATACAATACCATAGAATATATTAGAATACATAATTTTGCCTAATACAATGGAAGTGTACAATGTACAATGGAGATGACACCCTAAATCGGGCATCATATGACAAACCCAGTCGAAGTCCATGGAGACATTAACAGACAAATGTATGGAAACTCAGAAAAAAATAACTGCACGCGTTCTAACATTACGGTACAGCTACTTACATCCCTCAACTCTAATTTGATGGGTAAAATCTTCTTTGAAGTATCGTTTTCAATTCACAAATATTAGCAAATATAAATTTTCATATGATGCCCGATTTAGGGTGTCATCTCCATTGTACATTGTACACTTCCATTGTATTAGGCAAAATTATGTATTCTAATATATTCTATGGTATTGTATTCTATTGTATTGTCGTTCTTTTGTGTTCTTATATTCTATTGTTTTAACAATAGAATAAGTGTTACCCCTAAATCGCGCATGGTATAGGGTTTGT
The DNA here is from genome assembly GCA_022457155.1 of Cladopsammia gracilis. NCBI lineage: Eukaryota > Metazoa > Cnidaria > Anthozoa > Scleractinia > Dendrophylliidae > Cladopsammia > Cladopsammia gracilis. The sequence continues at coordinate 160,754 of JAJGOT010000541.1, forward strand.
ATGGAAACAAAAAATAATTAATCTCACGCTTTCTAACACAGCTAGTACATCCTTTGAGGAATAAAGTTTTCTTCCGATTATCGTAAGTTTTCCATTCACAAATATTAGAAAATTTATATTTTACCAAAATTATTGGACACCGCCGTTATAGTAATGATTGCAAAGTAAAGGAAAATCATTATTTTAACGGCTGGCTGTTTTGAAATAATATATAACGGCATTTTGTTTATGCAAATTATTTGCTTTATTACTGCTTTGCCTATGACATCCCTAAAAATGACTTTTGATTTACTCAAAAACCGTCATAAATTTTCTCGAAACTTCGTCTGCTGTTTGTGACACGTGAGCACTACAAAATTTAAAAGTTTCATTATAAAGTGTCTAACTAGATTTTGAGAAAAACGACATTGTTTATAACAAAGGGCAATCAGCTGGTGCTGCTTATGGCTGGTTCTCATATAATCGTCCCGGTCGTCTCGGTCGTCCGAGTCGTTTCAAAAGCTTTTTGCAAACGACTCAGACGATCGGGACGACTCAAGCGATTTGGGTTCTCATATGATCGTCCCGGTCGTCTCGAACGTCAATAGCGCAGTCGTAAACTGTGTCCGACAACATGTTTTGGGCAATAATACTGCATTCTGGGGTAGATTTGGGTCGCTTCGATCGCCTCAGTCGTCCCGGTCACCTGAGAGTAGTTCTCATATGATCGTCCCCGATTATTCACGATCATCCCAGTCGTCCGGATTGAACACAGTTCTATCCAAGCGACCGCGATCGTCCCAGTCGTCCGGGTCGTTGGCGATCGTCCCGGGTTGTCTCAGAAGTGTTCTCATATAATAGTCCCGGTCGTCCGTGCACTTTTTTAAACAACTCGGACGACCGGGACGACCCGAGACGATTATATGAGAACCAGCGTTTATAGTAACCGCTGTCCCTTAGAAACCAATAACACATAAAACTTTGATCACATTTCATAAACTTGGTGAAGTATGAATCGAAAGCAATCGAAGCATGTCTTCCCTGCGAAATTTTGATTTCAAAACATACACCCCACGGCAAAAAAATGATTCACGCCTTCTTAAATTTGTTTTTCTTTGTTTTTGCAACCAAGCCAGTTATTTTAACCGTACCGGTCTTATTTTTATGGCAGCCTATGACTTTCCATTCAGTAAACAATTATCTGTAGTTTTCAATTAATCACTTGAGAGAACAAAAGAAAACGACCATGAGAAAAATAAAGTGATAAATCTCCTGTCGATGTTAACAGAATATTTTATCTGTTTGTAAATTATTCGACCTTTGTAGTGTTCATCATTGAGTAAATGAAATTAAAATTTAAACATGGAATCCGGTGTAGACACTTTCTGTTTTCATCTGCATGCAGTCAGGTTACGTATGGTATACAATCAGATTCATCCATGTTGTATTTTCCCCTGCCTTACCATGCACAGTTTTAACTTTTCCATGTAGTTAATTTGTCGGAACCACGTGTAAATATAAACTGGAAAGGAGTTGACACTGGCTTGAATAAAAAACGTAAAAGCTGCTAAGAACTAAAACGTTTTCTGTTTGTAAAAATAGACGTTTCGACTACAAAAACTCGAGTCTTCATCAGTGATGACAATTTACACATAACATGCAAATATATATAGTCTACAAATTATGCAGATATGCTGGTATATTGGCACCATGGCGACGTGACGACTTGAGAACTCAATTAGTGAATAGAGGTGTAATTGTCATCACTGATGAAGACTCGAGTTTTTGTAGTCGAAACGTCTATTTTTACAAACAGAAAACGTTTTAGTTCTTAGCAGCTTTTACGTTTTTTATTCAAGCCAGTGTCAACTCCTTTCCAGTTTATAGTTATGAATCCTGGCTGCAATTTTACCATTTTTAGAACACGTGTAAATGTATTTACAAACAAACAGCACCACTGAGACGGATTGTTATAATGATAACAATGGTGCGTTTGTCACAAGAGTGGTTTTCAGAACGGCTCTGTGTCGCTTTCCAATCGTCATGCTTTAGACGTTACACGCGCATTAAACAAGGCTTGATTAAGTATGAACATTAACAAGAAAACTCGGCATGAACTCTTAAAACGACCTGAGCCATGACATAGTCCGTGCACGTTTTATGTATGCAATGAATTCATGGATGTGCTAAAATTCTACAAGGTGCTACAACGATTGTTGCTTAATGTTCATTATTTTACATAGCTTGTGTGAAAAAAGATACACTGAATTCGTATAAATAACTCGAACATCGCTGAAAAAAAAATAATAAAGAACTCCGTTTGCTTTGAAGGGACAGTGCATGTCCTGGCTGATATATCGTGTTTTCATGATTATGGCCAGGAGATGGCTTTTAAAGCTTAAAAGCTTGCTTTATTATCTTCAAATAAGATGGAAAGATCGCCAAAAGTGATGAACGCAGACGCGGTACAAAATAACGGCTAAAACACCTCAAACTTCCACCAGAATGGCAATTTTGATTTCTTGATCACCTTTCACGAAATGAAATTTGATGAACTGTAATCCTTCACTTCCATCCTTGTAATCCCGGACTTGTTTTCCAAACTTCTGCTTCTGTATTTTGTTTTATTATTTGAAAAATAAATTGTTGTTGTTGTTTAGCTATATAGAATCGTTTTATCCAAATTTAGTTGTAAATTCTGTGGCATTTGGCGATATAACTTGCAAATTAAGTAAGCGAGATTTCGTTATTTCGGCTTCATACTCAATCCCTTCAAACGTTTAATTTTAGCGGAGCACTTGTCGGGCCGAAGGCCTGGCTGCGCAGCCCCATACTCATAGAACCTATGCTGTCATTTTTCATGGTCATGGCTAGCGGAATGTTTCGCAGGCGCGCGTGTGCCCTCCGCCGTCACACGTCCGTCGCACAGGACCGGACTCCGCCGTCACACAGGACCGGCCCACACTAACCCCTAACCCTAACCCTAACCCTAACGCTAACCCTAACCCGTCACACTTGGGCTATCTATATATATTATGAAACATGACATGCAAAAAAGTGGTTCCATGATGAGCCAATTCTAGTCGACCAGATCATGATCATATAAAAATAACATATAGCAGAGAAATACAACAGTGACTCGCCAGTCATGAAGATTGCAAATTTCAAGAGGCAATAACAGCCAACCAACTGGTTAAGAAGAAGAAACTTCATGATTCTACAGAGTGAATTCTTATTTCATGACCAATATATCTGAGTACCTTACTTCGAGCTGGTGATTATGACGGAGGTTTGTCAGCATTTTCGCCTTGTTCTTTTAGACATCGTTTGCACTCCGTTGTTTCTTATTATTATTATTCTTGCGTGACTGAACGGAATATTTTACCTGGACATATAATTATGTACTTCTTGTATAATTTCAGTAACATTGTTCTTAAACAATAGAGCAATGTTGAAGACATTTGTTTGACAAGCGAATACAAAATCAAAACTGAATTAGCATACGATTAATTGTTTTTGTAAAAGGTTTTTAGGTACCTTTCACCTGAACACACAGATTATCATGTTTTCATACCACGCTATATTAAAACGAGGAGTAAGGTACTTAACATATACATGACTTTAGTCTGGTTGTAGTCCATGAATGGTTCAATATTTTAACTTTAACTTGTATTCGTAAGGCATTGGTCACCTTGGAAACACAGCGGACTTTTATCATCATTTAATAAGGTAATAAATCATGATAATAACTTCAAAATTACTTTTTACGTAATGCTAATTACTTTTTCTTCGCATCTCGCGATCGCATCAGATAAATCTTTAAAATATATATCGCTTCCGCTCTTCATCTCGTCATTGAAGGAAACTTTCCAAAGAATTAAGTCAATAAGCTTTAGCAAGAAAAATTACTCCAGCAAAAATATGATACAAATGTAATTCAAGGGAATAATTTGAGTTAATATTCACCCGTTAAACTGCACAATCACACAGAAAAAGGACCAAAAAGGTTTAGCGTTTATTTAAGGCCAAAACAACAAAATTGATACGTTTACGGATTGAAAACAATTCAAGCTAGATGTATAAATAAAATGTATTTTTCCTGAATTCAGAGCTACCCTTATATTGGATGGCTTGTGTCTACCTATTTTGCATTTATAATTTTTCATAAGTTCTCAAGATATAAAGCTGAGGCCCCGTCCACACGTATCCGGATATTTTTGAATCCGCAATTTTTTTGTTGCGGATTGGCCTTCTGTCCACACGTATCCGGCGAATTCGGGCAAATACGATTCGAATACGCTACGTGTGGACGCGAATATTTTCTAATCCGTAACAAAAAAGTTGCGGATTCAAAAATATCCGGATACGTGTGGACGGGGCCTGAGTTTGTATAAAATTCATTCACCTGACGTCAGTGGCAGGTGTATAAAGTCACAAAAGAGTATTTGAAGTGCTGGTTAAAATTTCAATTTACACTTTAAATTTCATTTTCCTCTTTTTAGCGGAGCACTTGCCAGGCCGAAGGCCTGGCTGCGCAGCACCATACTCATAGAACGGTGGTGACTGGAATGGATACTCCAAAATCAGGTGGGACACCTTATTGAGACTTACATAACTGAGTAACTGGTTGGCTTTCAGTTGAGGTTAGGGTCAGCAGTTTATATATTTAACCCTATTCAGACTGGGGGGGGCTTTTCGAACCCCCCCCCCCCCCCCTCCAGTAAAATTGTAATAACTTTTACACCGAAATAGCTATGAGGCTGAAATTTTCTGACTTTTCCTAGAATTTATCTAGGGACATTTTGGTATCATAATATGTCAGTGTGATTAACCATGTTGCCATGGCAACCGGTTTTTGACACATAGGTTTTCAAAATATTAAAATATGGTGAATTTTTTATTTTAAGATCTTGTTTTTTGACTTATAGTGCATTTTCTTATTAGAATAGTTTTTTCTTGGGACTAGTTCTTGAAAGACATCAAAAAATTTTTAACATCAAATATTTGGGGGGGAGGGGTAGGTAAATTTTTGCTCACTTTTACTTATAGAGAAAAATTTTGTACTATTTATTAAATAACGCTTCTAAGTTCATTGTTTGGATAATAGACATTAGTTTGATACGTGTTTTATACATTCTGATCCTTTTCTCTTTTAGATATTTTTTAAATTTTAATTTAAACGAAAAAAAAAAGGAAATCCAAGATGGCGGATCCAAGATGGCGGATCCAAGATGGCGGACAATAATTTACAAAATTATAGTTTTATCGCCTTTTTTGCCTTTTTTCGCTTTACAAGTGTGTCCTTGTTTGTATTTATTATGTTTTAATATTAAAGAGATGATTTTACAGTTATATTTGATATTTTAAGTATCTGGATGGAAAAATATCAAAGAAACGTCGGAAAAACAAAAATTACGTCACTGTGACGTCATAATTGGGTGTGGCAGGTCAAAACTGGGTGTGAGGTTTCCTTGTATGGAGATGAACATTGTGTGAAAATTTCATGGTCCTAGCCTTACTGGTTCCAGAGATATGAAGGGGGGGTCCGAGGAGCCCCCCCCCCCCCCCCCCCCCAGTCACAAATTGCCTAAAAAAGCCCAGTCTGAATAGGGTTAAATTTAGGACTAAGCAACCTGAGAAGCTAGGTGGTACAGTAGGCTATGTAAGCCTAAGCCTAGCTGCCGTCACAGGTTCAATCCTGAGTGGGGATATTAGATTTTCTTTTTTACACTTAAAAATTTATTGAAAATAAATTCTAAGTGTCGACATTACGTTATATGATTCTCATTAAGTGTCCGAGGTGATCCAACCTGATTTTGGAGTATCCATTCTAGTCACGACCCTCATAGAACCTGTGTCTGTCATTTTTCATGGTCATGGCTAGTGGAATGTTTCGCGGGCGCGCCTCCGTGACATGTGTCAGTCAGCAGTCAAGTCGGTCGCGCAAGGCAAATTCGCGGGCGCGTATGACGTCGCAAAACATGCGCGTATGACGCCACACGCGCGGCAACACAGTCGTCAGCTCTGTAAACACTTTTAAAAGTTTTAAAAAAGTTCGATCTTTCGCAGTGTTTAGCGGAGCAGTAAAGTCGTTACTTCCCTGCATTTTTTCGCGGTTTGCTACTCAAGACAGGGATACTAATTAAGGGATACTCAGAAGCCGCTTTAGTGGAAAAAGAAGAGCTTTCGGGGATAAAATCTTGCTTCGAGGAACACTCATACGTTTTTATCAATGCAGGAGCAATGCGGGGGATGCCTTGTTTTTATTACGGATTTCAGAACCGAAGAAGCGGAGTTTTAATGAATTTCCAAGCATTCCAGTGACTTAAAGGTAAAATAAATCACATTTTTCGATGGGAATTTATGTTGATATCAATTTTTGATTGACTTTTCCTTTGTGTTTTGGAGACATGTTTATGAAACGTGCTCAAATTAAGTCGTGCTGTTATCTTGAATTTCATCGAGGACAGCTTTGCCTGATGCGCTGTAAATCGTACGTGTTTTACTTTTATACATAAACTAATGAAGATTTGAATAAAATTTTTCAAAAGAAGATTGAGTTGTCCATTTTTATGTGTTTGTTCATTCATAAGATAGATTGAAAAGCGATTTTATAAACAAGACTTTGATTTTATAGTACAGTTCTATCTTCACTCGCATCGCCTTATGCAATTTTGCAATTTTGATTTCCAAATCAGTTTCTCGGGCAATTTTTGGCAAACAGAAACTGTATTTTATTCGGAAAGTAGTCGTACCTGTAATTCTAGACGGAGAAAAGTTGTTTTTGTGAACTTTTCTACGGTCTAAATGTACTGTGCAGACGGTCGGGTAATACTGTTTTTTGAAAATTGCTAAAATTGAAAAATAACCCGGTCGTCAATCTTAATTCTTGTGCTTCCGACCTTTCACCTTAGTTAAGTTTCACCTTAGTTAAGCTTGTTCATAGTGCTTCGCTGTTAGGCTTTGCCTATCTATATATATTAGAGATTCATACTTGAAACAGAAACATTTGTAAACAAAAAAGGAAAGTCAAACTTTTTTCAATTCCGACCGGAGTTGGAGGCTGAAGGGTGGCGAAAAATACGATACATGAATATTTATAAACCCCTAACGTGGCCATGGTGCCATTAAAAATTTAAAATTTTCTTGTTAATTGTGTCTTGCGATTGATTTCGAGGCAATTCATATTTTTCAGAAAACATTGAAAATTAAAAACTGCCAGTGAAAATATAAACATATTACTTTTATTTTTGGGGAGATATTTACCAGGCTAACCTCGCCTGAATGTTCTTTTCACGATTGATGCGTATTGAAAGTAAATTCAAGCCTAATATATGTCATTATCTTAAACGAAAAATACATTTTAATAAGCTTCAAAATAGAAAACTTGCTCTTGCCTTACATTTATTTTGTTGTATTTGGTGCAAGTTGTCAACGACTATTTGGGATCACGAAAAGACATTTTATGAGTGCCCCAGTTCTGTTTTGTGGTTGCATTTGACCCATAACAGATCTTTATTTGTGAATAACAGCAAAAGTACTGATCTTTTCACTTCATTTGAACATTTGAACATGAAGAAAGAAAAAAGAAATAAATAAAGAACTTTGTTTGCATTATTTTCACAAAATTTGAATGATGTTGGTAACTGAACACGAACATGAATATTGAACATGATATGCAAAAAAGTGGTTCCAAGATAAGCCAATGTAAATTGACTAAATCATGATCATGTGGAAATAACATATAACAAACTATGGAATACAACGTAACATTATGTAGTGACTCACCAGTCATGAAGATTGCAAATTTCAGGAGGAAATTGCAGTCAACCAGCCGGTTAAGATGACGAAACTTCATGATTCTACAGACTGAATTGTTATTTCATAACCAATATATCTGAGTACCTTACTTCGAGCTGGTGATTATGACGAAGGTGGTTTGATCCTAAAAAGCGGCTTAGTTTTGGTTTCTAATCAAATTGTCGGCTTTTTTGGTCTTCTTACTTAACGCGCCGTTTGAGCTCCGTTGTTTCTTGCGTTTTTCCTATGTCAGAACGGAAATTGTTTTTTCCTACACATATAATAATGCACTTCTTGGTTAATTTCAGTATCATTGTTCAACTGAGCAAGGTTGACAGATATTTGTTTATCAAGCGAATTAAAATTCTCAAACGCATAAATAATTCATCAAGTTTGGACAGAGACAATCATTAGCATGACCGGGCCCGGAACTTTGGAAACCCTATGTTAAATCATAGGCATGACGGGACCCGAAGCTTTGGAAACCCTATGTTAATTAGGTTTTGGCGACTTTATTCCTTCCTTTTCTCTGTATTTAATGAGCATTTTAAGAGCCCGTGACTGTAAATATCGAGAATCACTGGACAGGCTCCCAAAATCGAAAATCCTGATAATTTGCCGAAAAGTTACTTTTGGGGAGCTATGTTCAAAAGTATTATTGAAACTTTCTAGAAATTTATAGTTTTTGAGAAAAGGGGGAAAAACGAAAATAGCGGATTTTGCCTAATTAATTATGCAAAAATCGCAGTTAAATTGACCAACTTCAGTACGCTTGTGCTGAAACAAGGTGCAACGCTAGAAAACAGGGATATGTTTTTTCTTTAGTATAAATAATCTACTTTCTAGCCAGTGTCCTTTTTAAAGTTTTGCAGCGATTTAGAAAGTTTCACGGTTTCTTTAAAAAATACCATCTCGTGCATTTTGTGAAAAGGCAAAAATTGAGCAACTTCAGTGGCATGAAATCCATCTTGGTATGTCTGATATCAAATCAAAATATATACAAGAATAAAGTTCGGCCCTTATACTGAAATAATATGAAATAAAAAATCTGGGCAATTCACATTCGTGTTGACAAAACGAAAACTTCGCGACGCGCTGTGGTCAAATTTGCATAAATTAGCAAAATTGTAAATACCATAAAACTATTCGTTCTGAGGAAATACGATAGACTGCCGAATCGACCCATGAAAAATATGCCTTATCTATTCTAAGATGGTTTGTTTCTTTTATCTTAGCAGTTATCTATATCATTTTTCGGCTTTGAGATAATTTAAATAGAAAGGCAATCAGTAAAATTGGCCGCTTATTAATAGTCGACTGTCTGAGTTGGGAGGCAAACACCATGAAGTGGCTTAGCTGTTAAGTCAACTACATTTTTTAATTGCAGTTTCTTCATAAAATGCCAATCCTTCTTTGAAAAAAGACGATTTTTTTCTGTAAATTTATTAAACAATGTTTACTAAACTCTAACTGGAAGTCATTCTGGTACACTTGACAGGCAAAATCACGCAACATCGCGATCACGGTTTGTTCGAAAATGTGGAGATGTTCAAATGTTTTCATGTTAAGAACTGATCACAAATAGAAATAATTAACCTCCAAATTATCTATGTTTATTACCTCTGAGTTGTATCAACATGATCAATTAACATGACACCGTCGCGTGACTACAAATTGATTTATTTCAAATGACTGTGACACAGTTTATATTTATAACTATGGCGACCTTTAATAGAAGCCCCAACAATAATATAAAAAAAAAAAAAAAAAACATTTGTTATGACCATTGTTAGTATCAGCATTTATTTATTTTTTTTTTTTATTTTATCATCTTCCCTGAAAGACATTTCGTCGAAATATCGACTGGAAAGCCAGCAGTAAACCAGCCTTTGAACAGACCGTGCCCGGAGACCAAGTCACGTGTGAGAGAGATATTGCAAGTTGGGTGTTATATTTTCCAAAGACTAAGGTGTACGGTACCCTGTACGGGAGTTTTCAACCTGTAAACAACTAGGAATAAGAATGTGTTTTTGGAGTTTTGCCTCCCTTGTGGTTCAAGCTCCGAAAAAAAACAAAACGCGCGCGGTTGAGTTAGTCGATTTAAAAGACTGTATTCGGGATGTAACAGTTTTGAAGGGTTACAATATCTTGACGAACGTCGAAAGCGTCAACGTCGAAAGAAAATTATTACTTGCACGCGCAGGTGAGTAGTAACACATAACTTTCGTTTTGCTGATAGAACAAGCCTTGGACCTGTTGGATTTGAACCTAATTATACCGTGTTGAGGGTTTCCTTGACTTTACTATAACTGGGATTTTCGTCGTGCAAGAATGTCAGTTGCACAGGGACGGGTACGACATTCGCCGGCTATGATTCCCTTGTTCTCCAGCTACAAACTTGAAACAAAGAGATTTAACATTTTTGAGACCGCAAACAGTATCTTATTTTGCTTCAATGACCTGCTTCAATCATGCGAGGAATAATAGCGCATTTATCAGCCTATAAAGAGCATGAATAAACTTCCAGCTCGTGCACGGGCTCGTACATCTCTCATCGCATGCTCATCGCCCACTACTGCACTATCACTACAGTACTCGTTCTTTTCTCCGAACAGGATTCAGTGCATGTAGCTCAGTGGTTTTTCTCCTCGTCGAAAACTTCCTTTGAACCTCTGCGAAGCTTCTGCGCGTGTAAACTTTCGCCCTTTTAATTGTGGCTTAAATATTAAAGCACTTTTGCAGCGCATTCAGCCGTTAGCCGGCAGCGCGAACAACGAGCGATTGCAAAGTGTCCTGAAAGGCACTTGTTCTGGCGCAGTCTCGTCTTCAAATATTGTCGACTGCGTTGCAGGTTCATTTTTGTCGTTACGCGAATGCAAAGAATAAGCAAAACGCCAGAGTGGATAGACGTTTGGCAGAGCTCATCACGCGCGCTAAAGACCAAAACTTGTAGCGCACAAGAGACTGGATCAATCCCGGCCCAATCTCCCCTCGGCTCATGCCCTTCCCTTCCTTGCATTACTGGCTTGAAAATGCACCTCAACGCAGGTTACAATGTTTTAAGATTAGACTAGAGTGTGTAACAAGTGCCTTTAAAGACATGAAAACAAAGCCCTCTGCTATCACTCGTTGTTCGCGAGAAGCAAAACTCCAAAATGACATTCTTAATCCTAGTTGTTTACATGTTGAAACATCCCGTATAGGGTACCGTACACCTTAACCTTACGAAAAACTAGATTGAAACATAAAACACCCAAATTGCAACTTCTGTCTCAGTGTACGTGACTGGTTCCCGGGCGCGGTCTCTTCAAAGGCTAGTATTATGCTGACTTTCCAGTCGATATTTCGACGAAATAGCTTTCAGGGAAGATTCATGAAAATTATAAATTACAAAATCCTCAAAGAAATGCGCGCGCTTTGATTGGTCAAACCGAGTTCATATCTCAATAAAGCACGCGCATACGTCATGCAGTACTTTGTTCCTTTGTGGTCTTTTTTCTAAGAAATATTAAAAAACTTGTTCCTCAAGCATTGATGAGTTATATAAGCACTTGGCAATTTTTAAGAACACTCGAGAAGTGCGAGAAGCACTCGCCTTCAGCTCGTGCTTCTCTGCACTTCTCTCGTGTTCTTAAAAATTCCCGCGCGCTTGAATAATTCAACAATGCACTCGGCGCGTTTTTTATTTCTTTAATAAAAAATAAAAATAAAAAGGTTGATATTAGCAATGATCACAATAAAAGTATTTTATATTATTATTATAAGGGCCTCTAAGGTCGCCATAGTTGTATTAAAATTATTAGAAACTGTGTCACCGTCATTTTGCAGCGAAATAGATCAATTAGTAGTCACGGTGCCGTGTCAGTTGCTCATGTAGTTATAACTCAAAGGTAATAAACATAGATAATTTGGAGGTTAATTGTTTCTATGTGTGATCAGGCTATGAAAAAACTATCCACAGTTCTTAACATGAAAACAATTGAACATCTTCACGCATTTGAACATCTCCACGTTTTCGAACAAACCGTGGTCGCGATGTTGCGTGACTTTGCCAGTTAAGTGTACTAGAATGACTTCCGGTTAGAGTTTAGTAAACATGTTTAATAGTCTTTTAGTACTCGCTAAACAACCCCTTTAAGAATAAATTTGAAGAAAAAAATCGTTTTTTGGAAAGGAGAATTAACATTTTATGAAGAAACTGCAATTATAAAATTGTAGTTGACTTAACAGCCCCTTCATGGCGTTTGCCTCCCAACTCCGACTGTCGACTATAAATAAGCGACCGATTTTATCGATTTCCTCTATATTTGAGATATCTCAAAGCCGAAAATGATATAGATAACTGCTAAGATAAAACAAATGAACCATCTAAGAATAGAAAAGGCATATTTTTCATGGTTCAATTCGGAAGTCTATCGTATTTCCTCAGAACGTATAGTTTTATAGTATTTACAATTTTGCTAATTTATGCAAATTTGACCACAGCGCGTCGCGAAGTTTTCGTTTTGTCAACACGAATCTGAATTGCCCAGATTTTTTATTCCATATTGTTTCAGTATAAGGGCCGAACTTTATCCTTGTATATATTTTGATTTGATATCAGACATACCAAGATGGATTTCATGCCACTGAAGTTGCTCAATTTTTGCCTTTTTACAAAATGCATGAGAAGGCATTTTTTAAAGAAACCGCGAAACTTTCTAAATCGCTGCAAAACTTTAAAAAGGACAATGCCTAGAAAGTAGATGATTTATACTTAAGAAAAAACGTATCCCCGTTTTCTAGCGTTGCACCTTGTTTCAGCACAAGCGTACTGAAGTTGGTCAATTTAACTGCGATTTTTGCATAATTAATTAGGCAAAATCCGCTATTTTCGTTTTTCCCCTTTTTCTCGAAAACTATAAATTTCTAGAAAGTTTCAATAACATTTTTGAACATAGCTCCCCAAATGTAACTTTCTGGCAAATTATCAGGATTTTCGATTTTGGGAGCCTGTCCAGTGATTCTCGATATTTACAGTCACAGGCTCTTAAGAAGCTATATAAAAAAGAACGGTTAAAAAACTCAGATACGCCGGGTTTGTTTTCCAACCTAATGTTTCGGTGTTCAGTAATCCTTGCTTCTAACATAACTTGAACTTGAATTGGAAAGACATCGGTCACCTTGGAAACAGAGCGGACAACTACAACGCTTATGATTATTTATCAAGGCTAGCTCATCCCACACGGAAAATATTAGAGATTAAAATTCAGAATCGCGGTCATGATGATATTAACTTCAAAATTATTTTTTAACGTTGTGCGTATTAGCCTTTCTTTCTCAGACGTCTGACTATCCTGACGTCAGTTGACAGTGCGGCAATTCACAAATGAGTAATTGAAGTGAAGATTAAAATTGTAATTTAAACACTTTAAATTTAAATGTTCTTTGACCATGAAAAGAGCTTTTCAGCGATTGATACCTACAACTGACATATTTGTAAACAAGGGAAAAAATTAAAAAGGTCAATTTTTTTCCAAATCAGATCCCAGCCGAAGGAGGGAATAGTGTCGGAAAGTACCCGCGCTGACTTGGAATGTTTAAAACGTTGAAAGCATTAAATTAATATACAGTCACCAAACTATGTGAATTTTTCTGAAATTTAATTGAAACAGTTTGACGGAACGGAAAATGTTCAATTTTTTTAAAGTAAATTTTCCACTTCCAGAAAAAGAAAGCCTGGGCTGAATTACGGTTTAGCAAACAAAACATTGTACTGATAACAAACATGAATATAAAAAGAAACACCATGTTCGTAATAACCTGGCTATGGTGTCATTAAAAAATATAATTTGGATGTTAATCTGTTTGCGGTTATATTTGAGGCAAGCCATTAATTTTTTTAGAAAACATTGAAACTTAAAAATTGCCATTGGCGTGAAAAAAAAAAATACAAAAACATGTAACTTTTATTTTTGGGGAGATATTCCCTAGGTTGGCCTCGTTTGCATGACTTACTTAGTTTCTTGTCCAAACATCTTTTTACGATTCACGCGTATTAAAAGTAAATTCAAGCCTAATTTATTTCATTATCTCAAATGAAAAATACGTTTTTACAAAGCCTCAAAATAGAAAACTTGTAAATGCCTTAACATTTAAATTGTCACATTCAAAGTGGCTGGGATAACGAAAAAGCATTTTTGTGAGCGCTCCAGTTCTCTTTTTTTTTGGTTGCCTTTGACGGATATCGCATTTTATTCATTTATGAATAATGGCAAAGTTGTAAAGAACGAAAAGGTAAAATATTGAAAACTAACAATTGACACTCAACGAAAGTAATGCTCCGTAGACTTCATTTGAACGCAACACTTGGCTGTTTTTATTTACAAACATAAAAGTCAGAACTACATCTATTTTGTATGACTCTAGATTTGACTCCATGCGGGAAAGTATTAAGCTACAATTATATAAAGCAGTCGTAAATAAAAGTGATTGAAAAGGAAAACATGGCATCTCATTGGCGCCAGTGTCACTGCATGACGCATAAATAAAGTGATAACTGCTGTTGGCTTCCCAAGTTGCTAATATAAATCCTTACTTTTGCTTCCTTTGGTAGTGAAATTTCTATATTGTATCATAATGTCATATTTAAACATATTTATCAAGTTCTCGACTTTACTTTCTGCAAATATCTTTAACCTTTCACCGCAATAGTCAAACATAGTGTCAATGTCATAGTGTCATCAAACATTGTGTGGTAACGTTTGTGTTATAGGATGAAATCCTGAGGTGTGATCATTGAAATAAAAAGTACAGAGCATAAGGTTTCTTATTTTCATGGTGCTGTTTGTTGTTAAATAATTTGTAAATTGAAGACTCACCACAGTGAAATACTCTAAAACGAGCAAACACAAGCAGGTGTCTACATTTAATGAAAATTCTCTATACAAAATTTTACAAGTAGGGAAATTTCATTTAAGTAATGCTTTAGATAAGAACTATAGTAAACTTCATTGTTCTCTGGCAATGGCTCTTTCCCACATAGAATATCTTTGATTTTAAGAATAGAGGAGGGGCTGATGGTTTATAATTATATTTCGTTATAAAAATACAGAAAATCCATTTGCGTCAAATAAATTTTAGGAAATGTTCGTGCATAACCAATCAGAATAGTAGAAGACAATAGCTACTAATTTTATTTCTTTGATGAAGTTCCCCAAATACAATATCTTTTAAAAAAATTGCTTGTTGTGCGAATGGGTCTCAAAATACTTGAAACCCCTAAAAAATTTAGACTTAATGCACCTTGAACCTTAACGTTTTAGCGATTTTTGAGTCTAGGCCAATGAGATCACTAGTTGTAACAATGAAAATAGTTTACATTCCATCGTGCATTGCCGTTTAGCACTATCCTTCTTATGCGGATCATTACTTAATGCACACTTGCTTGTGGTAACTCGTTTTAGATCTTTGCGGCTTTAAAAAGCCGCCTACACGCCTTCTTGCAATTCAACCGAAAACACCTAATATTTTTCCTTACGGCGTAACGTGTCACTTATTTGAATCCAAAAGACACAGTTAAAAAGAGAGATGTATTAAACAACTAAGTGGATTTATTGAAATACAATGACCAACATTTGAAACTTGAATTTTGAAATGATTGTTGTCAACGAATGGATTTAGAATTATGTGGTGATTTTTATGCTTGTCAAAATGTTCACACTTTTCAAAAGGGTCTGCAATTGTAAGAAAGTGATCTTTTGGTAAAATTTGTCTTATAGTTACTGTAAGGAAAACAAAGGAAGTGTTTGAATACGCTATTGGCCATTCTATTATTTTCTCAGCAAATCAGAGAAGAACTTGTAATAGTTGCGTACTGCCCCTGAGATTTTTTTTTTATACCTATCAGGTATCAACTTTGAATGTCAGGTGCCATTCACTCTTGTGCCTATGGGTCAAACCTTTATTACATTTATATTTTATTACATTTGTGACCAAACGTTATTACAGTTGTGACTATATTGCATTCATGACCAGTTACTTGTGCCTATCAAAACTACTTGGTTACCACGGAAACGTTACATGTTCTACAAAACGTTTCACGGCAAAATTTGTCCGAGAAAAAATGAATAGCTACAGAAAGCCAAGGCCTTTCAAAATAAAAGCTCCTAAATTAATTCCCAAAACGTTAAGAGGTGGGGAAGGTATCCATATTATACCATTTTACCATATTACCTCTTAACCACCTATTATCCATCCCACCTCTTAACCCTATTCAGCCTGGGCTTTTTTTGAGTTTCTGAGCCTGGGGGGTGGGGGGAGGGCACATTGTGCCCTCCTTCGTAACTTCAAGAACATTAAGGCTATGACAATGAAACCTAGATGGTACATAGCACGTCCAAAACTGTCTCCTTTGCGGTCCGCATAATGGAACGATGACGTCATATGACGTAGTTATTAGGTAATTAGTTATGCGGCCGCCATCTTGGATCCGCCATCTTGGATTTCTGAATTTTTTCAAAACCTCTTAAAAACCGTCCAAATTCACCCAAAATTAATAAAAACCAATAAATAAACGCTAAATTACGTGAAAATATAAAAGTTACACCAATAAACATTGTTTTTCTTCATTCAAAGGTATAAATATACAAATTTAAAAAAACATGGCTGTCAAAATCTTGTTGCCATGGAAACATCAAATCACGTGATCAAAAAAATTATTATATGAAATTGTTGCCAGATAAATTTTAGGAAAAGTCACAAAGTTTGATGGCGTTTGCATACAGAAAATATGGACTTTTCTGATCTGGTTAATGTATTTCCCTAATTTGTCAATCTTTAACAGCTCAGAAACGGTTTACCTAAGCAGCAGTGACTGTTTGTTTGTCCCCAGGATCACTCCTAGTTTCATAAAGCTTCTTGATATTTTTTTTTCAAATTAGTTATGCGAGGGAGAAAAGTAACAGTTTTTTATAATTTCAGTTCCCACTATGACTGTAATTAAATCAGTCAATAGTAGTCAATCGTACCAAAACCAATGTTATGCTTTTTGGTACTAGTCAACGCTTGGCACGATCTTCCAAGCCCTTATTGTCATTATCAGGAACTGTGCTTCAAGCCAAGGATTCAATTAAGTACTTGGGCCTAATCATGGATGCTAGATTAAATTGGCGTGATCATATTGACTCTATAGCAGCTAAAGCCTCTCGTAGGCTTAGTATTTTGAGTAGAATTAGGAAATACATCGACAGTGATGTTTGTAAGCAACTTCATGGTTCCTTAATTCAACCATTATACGAATACTGTGATGTCATATGGTCATGCTGATAAAACTAATTTAGAACGACTTGTGAAACTCCAAAAACGTGGGGCGCGTTTAATTCTTAAAAGATAAGTTAAGGAAGGTAGTTCTGAAAGTTTATTTAATGAACTTGGTTGGATTCCTTTAACTGAAAGGTGGGCTTTTCATAAATGTTTAACTGTTTTTCGTTGCCTTAATGGTTTCTGTCCATCTTACTTACTGAAATTATTTTGTCTTAATTCTATAGTACATAATTATAACACTAGAAGATGTTCTGATATCCATTTGTGTAAAATATCCTCTAAATCTGGACATAGAAGTTTTTCGTTTTCAGCTGCCAAACTTTTTAATGATTTAAATGATAGTGTAAAATGTTCGAAATCTGTGAGAAGTTTTGCTACGAATTATTGGTTACATTACGGTAAGGCTTTAGAGTGTATTAGGTCTTTAGGATTTATATTGATCATATAATTACTTATGTATATTTTAGATTTTATTATTTCTTATTATTTATTAACTTTTAGTATTATATTATTAGGCACAGCTTCAGTGTAAATAAGTGTAAACTTTCTGAATTCTGTGTGAAATAAAGTTATTATTATTATTATTATTATTATTATTATTATTATTATTATCATGTGTTCTCTATATAATTATGTGTTCTCCATGGGGGCCGGGTCCAAACCATGGACCTAGGGCACCCATGAGGCGCTGTGTGGAGGCCACACTACTTAGCATTGCAGAGAAAGGGTCTTGCGCAGGATGTTGGCTGTCCCAAGTAGTGCGGTTTTCTATTATTATTATTATTATTATTATTATTATTATTATTATTATTATTATTATTATTATTATTATATATTATTATATTATTGTATAAATGAACTTTTATAGCTTTTTCCTGCAAGTGTACATAAAATTGATGTTAAGGCTTAATCGATTTTTAAGAAATTTGTTAATAAAGTATTGCTTTGATCATTATTATTATTATTATTATTATTATTATTATTATTATTATTACTATTATAGTATTGGGCTAGTATTATCATGATCATTGTCATTTAATCAGAACAAGGAGCAAAGGACGGCGAACGAAAATGCTATATCTAAACTTTCTTATTTTTGTAGCTAGTGTCCTAAATTAGCAGCAATCCTGTATGAGTATAAAATATCAGCTTGCAAATGCGAAAACAATATTCCTCGCATAGATGTCTACAGTTTGAAATCATGTCCCCTTTTTATATACCGTTTTTCAAGGGAAAGGTAACTCTTTCATACCTTTCATAGAAAATGGTACCCCTTTCATATACCTAGTTGACTCAGGTCCCTGATACATGTTGTAATGGCAAGCAAAAAATAAAGAAAAAATTGTTTGCTGAAAGTATGGCGGTTGGACTGAGACACAAAAAAAATTGTTTGCAGCAGGTGCCGCATATAAAAAAATGTTTGCATGTGAAAACTTAAGCAGTGTATGGGATATTACATAGAGGATATAGTATACCTGCCAACTTTTCCAAAGTCAAATGCGTGTTATTTTCGTATCCATATTACCCGAATTTTCGACAAATTTACGACGACTTCCCGAACATTGCTGAAGATGTTCCGACGACTTCCGAAGATTTCCGAAGCTTCCCGAAGATGTTCCGATGATTTCCGAAGGTTGCCGAATGTCGCAGTGCTCAAAAGCTCGGCGCGATCTTGCATATTAAACGACCTTTCAGCTTGTTATTTGGGACTCAAACGCGACATTTAGCGCCCATAACTGGACTATTTTGGGTGGAAATTGAATTCAATTTTTCACGTTAATGGTTAATGAACAAGTAGTCCGGAATTGTGAGTCAGGCGTGTGAAATTTTCCAGTGTGCGTGTGATCGATGTTTTAGATCCGCAGGCGTGTGACACACGCATAATGCGTGTGAGTTGGTAGGTATAATATAGTAGGCGATAATAGTTTAAACAAGGCGTTATAATTTGCCTGGTTAGATTGTCCCATGAAATGTAGGCTTTAAACTTTTTAAATTTTGGTTAATAATCAAGCTAAGCTACCATCACCACAACAATTTTCAGGAAGAAGTGGCAAACAAATTCAAATATTTCGTCTTTTCTGAAATGCTATAAACTTAAAGTGACGCATTTGGGAGTGGTTGAAAAGTAGTTGTAACTGATATAAAAATAAAGATACCTAACATTGCTAACGCGTTGGGAGTGTTTTCCCTGTGTCCCCAAGGGTGCTGTATAGATTCTGGGTTCAACTGATTAATTGACTCGCTGTCTGGACAGTGTTGAAAGCTTGGACAATCGGAAATAAAACGCCGCTTTGAAGAGAAATAACTGCATTTCGAGACCGTTTATCAATATTAGACATAGGCGTGGACTGGAGGAAAATTAACCACCACCCCAATGAACTATAAATATTTTTCGTCCCAAATATATTTTAAAGCTCCCACCTTCCCCACAATCTGAAAAGAAGGAGCGGTAACAACACCGGACTTGTCATGCTGCTGTCCAAATCGTAAAACAGCAAGACTACAACGTTTACATAACAAAAGCGGACTCAGCAGACGTAGTCTTTAGGACAGCATAAAACGTTCTCTTTCCATGTAGACGACATGTCTGGGAATTCTTCACAGAACAATTCTCTCAGCGCTGGTTTGGGTTACCTTGCATATTTTTGGGTGGTGGTGTTCTGCTGAGACGCTGCTGAAATCCTCCACCCTACACTAGACCATGTTTAGCTGCATTTTGCAACCCTACCAGGGTTTTATCTAGGATTTATCGTTTTGGGGAGAAGTCCCGAGAGGCCGAAGGCCACGAGCTTCATAGAGGGTCCGGGGGCATGCCCTTCTCCCCGGAGATTTTTTGAAATAAACATGTGCGCTGAGATACGATCTGGTGACTCCAGGACATCATTTGACAACTGGCCAGCGGTTTGTAATACTCCATGTTCCTTATCATATAGTGTCCTGATACAGGGAATATTTACTTCATGTGCACTGACCTCTGGATGATTTTTCCGATATAGTTACTTATATACTGTAATGATAACAATATTTTTTTTTTTTTGGGGGGGGGGGGGGGGAAGCTGGGCGTTTTGGGGGGAAGCTTCTACCCCTCAAATACCCTAGATAGAACCCTGCCTACTCTAGACTGGGCATAAACAAGCACTACTCTTACCCATGCAGATTTGCTATTTTTCTGAAACTCTGTCTTCATACCACGGAGCAGTTTTCCTGTAATTTTTCGTTTAACAACAAAAATCTTGTAAAAAGGGTTGTTGTTGTTCATCGTGGTGAACACACTAGTAAAGAAGTATTTTTCGTTTGTCTCACGATATAGTCACTTCCGATGTGGATCGCGACGTTTCGACTGCATACTGCTAGTCTTCTTCAGGCGATGGTGTCGACTAGTTACGCGTCACCTTATGAAGCACGATGCTCTGCTTAGTTGGTTTTTTTTTTTAACAGCTGTGACTGGCGCATTTTTTTTTTATCCTCGTTGTTTCGGAGAATTGTTCCCACGGCGGTCCGTAGTCGTACGGCTCTCCTGTTGTTGTGTTTCTTGATCGTGGGCATCCATGCTTCTGGAATTTGTCCGAGAAACTACTAACCTTGAAGCGGAGCGGACATCTATCGGAGGCCGTTTACAACAAGATCAGACCTCGACACAAACAGCCGCCTAGAATCTACGGTTTACCGAAGATCCACAAGGCCGACGTACCCTTAAGACCTATTGTGTCATGTATTAACACCTTTGCATATGATTTATCCGCCTACTTAACTAATATCTTGTCTCCTTTAACAGGTAACTCAGAGTTCACGGTGACCAATTCAGCTCACTTCGTATCCACCATCAACAGCGAGACGATCCTAGACAACGAGATCATGGTGTCTTTCGACGTAGAGTCGCTGTTTACCAACGTTCCTATCGAAGCCGCCGTACAAGCCACACTACAGAAACTGGAGAACGACCCTACCCTTGCAGACCGTACGACGCTAACGCCTGCTCAGATCGCTGACCTCCTGACTTTCGTATTGAGATCCACATACTTCCAGTATAACGGATCAATTTACGAACAACAAGAAGGCGCAGCCATGGGGAGTCCGGTTTCCGCTGTTATTGCCAACCTCTACATGGAGAGCTTCGAGGAACAAGCAATAACTACATCATCTTACAAGCCTAGGATCTGGAAACGCTACGTAGACGACACCTTCACCATTCTAGATCGCGCAATCGTCGATAGCTTCTTACAGCATCTAAACGACCAGCAGCGGTTCTCCCAGCAGACAAAGGGCGCGCTAGCGTGGTCATGGATACCGACACCCATCACACCAAGATGTCTTCCCTGATCGAGAACGGACCGTACCAGCTCCTAAACAAAGATCCGACAGACCGTCTGACTCGGAAGTTGTCCGAGAAACTACTAACCTTGAAGCGGAGCGGACATCTATCGGAGGCCGTTTACAACAAGATCAGACCTCGACACAAACAGCCGCCTAGAATCTACGGTTTACCGAAGATCCACAAGGCCGACGTACCCTTAATACCTATTGTGTCATGCATTAACACCTTTGCATATGATTTATCCGCCTACTTAGCTAATATCTTGTCTCCTTTAACAGGTAACTCAGAGTTCACGGTGACCAATTCAGCTCACTTCGTATCCACCATCAACAGCGAGACGATCCTAGACAACGAGATCATGGTGTCTTTCGACGTAGAGTCGCTGTTTACCAACGTTCCTATCGAAGCCGCCGTACGCCGCTAACGCCTGCTCAGATCGCTGACCTCCTGACTTTCGTATTGAGATCCACATACTTCCAGTATAACGGATCAATTTACGAACAACAAGAAGGCGCAGCCATGGGGAGTCCGGTTTCCGCTGTTATTGCCAACCTCTACATGGAAAGCTTCGAGAAACAAGCAATAACTACATCATCTTACAAGCCTAGGATCTGGAAACGCTACGTAGACGACACCTTCACCATGCATTTTAGATCGCGCAATCGTCGATAGCTTCTTACAGCATCTAAACGACCAGCAGCCTTCCATCCGTTTCACCATGGAGACAGAGAATGACAACAAACTCGCCTTCCTCGACACCGCAGTTTCAAGAGAACCCGACGGCCGCCTCACCACCAGCGTATACAGGAAGCCTACACACACTGATCAATACTTAGCGTATGATTCACACCACCCGCAATCAGTAAAATGCGGTATTGTCAAGTGTCTTTACGAGCGCGCCAAACGTCTCGTAACGAAACCCTCTGTTATCTCCAAGGAGAAAAAACATCTGTCATCTGTTCTTGTTTCTAATGGTTATCCTTTTTCTTTCTTGCAGAAACTTACCAAGACCAGAAGACCCAACACCAGTGCTGAGCCCACGACCGAGTTCAAATCTACTGCGGTTTTACCTTATGTCAAAGGTCTGTCCGAACAACTTCGCCGCTGCCTACAACAACAAGACGTACGCGCTGTTTTCAAGTCAGAGACTACACTTAGATCACACCTAGTACGGCCTAAAGACGCTGTTGACCCGACTAAACAAGATAGCGTGGTTTACAGAATTCCCTGTCAATGCGGTAAAGTTTATATCGGCGAGACTGGAAGACGTATGCAAGACAGAATAAAAGAGCATGACCGAGACATCCGATTCGCCCGTACCCAGACCTCCGCCGTTTCAGAGCACGCCAACAACACCGGACACCACCCGCTTTGGAATGAAGTAAAGTTTATTGATCGTGATCCTCATTGGTACACATGCAGGGTCAAAGAGGCGATCCACATAAGACTTAACCCTAACAACATCAACAGGGACAGTGGAATAGAAATTCCAGCAGCATGGATGCCCACGATCAAGAAACACAACAACAGGAGAGCCGTACGACTACGGACCGCCGAGGGAACAATTCGCCGAAACAACGAGGATAAAAAAAAAATGCGCCAGTCATAGCTGTTAAAAAAAAACCAACCAATCACAGCAGAGCATCGTGCTTCATAAGGTGACGCGTAACCAGTCGACCCCATCGCCTGAAGAAGACTAGCAGTATGCAGTCGAAACGTCGCGATCCACATCGGAAGTGACTACATCGTGAGACAAACGAAAAATACTTCTTTACTAGTGTGTTCACCACGATGAACAACAACAACCCTTTTTACGATATTAACCGGAAATATGAGCGCACAGCCCTAAGGTTGATTCGTCGACATGAGCGTTGCTCGAGCAAGCTCGCACGCTTCACAAACCATCTCACCTTTCTAACAAGGTGCATCAAGAACCGCCTTGTCCCGAAAGATCTACGAGTTCGAGCACCAGTTCCCACAAAGGGCGCGCGAAAAATCGCCGAACTTACATCTATGCGATTCCTGAGGGAACGGATCAGACTGACGCAGAAGGCCAAAGGAGATACAAAGAAGGAAGCAGAGTCTACAGCCCAGAGTATTTCATCCAAACTCTCGACAGACGACGCTAACAGGATACTAGAACAAATTAAGACCAACACCCAACGAGTCTTTAACACCACCAAAGACAGACAACAGCAGAAGTTTGAAAAACTTTTGCGCGAAAAACAGGCGGCCGTGTCACCAACTGACACAACGTATGTTGACAAAACTAACTGGGTTATTAATTTATCTTCTAGGTCCCTAAGCGATGCCGAGATAGCCCTGCTGAAGAAAGGACTGAATTTTGCCGTAACTCCTGAGAACATACCTGCCACAGAGATCGTCTCAAAGGTTGAATCAGCCATCAGACAACTCAACCCCGAACAAGCAGACACTGTCAGAAGAGCTGTTAACAACATCCTTCAACAGGCAGAACCACCAGAGCCTAACATCACGAAGGAAATGCAAGACCCGCTGAAACGCCTAAAAGAGGACCAGACCATCACGGTTCTCCCAGCAGACAAAGGGCGCGCTAGCGTGGTCATGGATACCGACACCTATCACACCAAGATGTCTTCCCTGATCGAGAACGGACCGTACCAGCTCCTCAACAAAGACCCGACAGACCGTCTGACTCGGAAGTTGTCCGAGAAACTACTAACCTTGAAGCGGAGCGGACATCTATCGGAGGCCGTTTACAACAAGATCAGACCTCGACACAAACAGCCGCCTAGAATCTACGGTTTACCGAAGATCCACAAGGCCGACGTACCCTTAAGACCTATTGTGTCATGCATTAACACCTTTGCATATGATTTATCCGCCTACTTAGCTAATATCTTGTCTCCTTTAACAGATAACTCAGAGTTCACGGTGACCAATTCAGCTCACTTCGTATCCACCATCAACAGCGAGACGATCCTAGACAACGAGATCATGGTGTCTTTCGACGTAGAGTCGCTGTTTACCAACGTTCCTATCGAAGCCGCCGTACGCCGCTAACGCCTGCTCAGATCGCTGACCTCCTGACTTTCGTATTGAGATCCACATACTTCCAGTATAACGGATCAATTTACGAACAACAAGAAGGCGCAGCCATGGGGAGTCCGGTTTCCGCTGTTATTGCCAACCTCTACATGGAAAGCTTCGAGAAACAAGCAATAACTACATCATCTTACAAGCCTAGGATCTGGAAACGCTACGTAGACGACACCTTCACCATGCATTTTAGATCGCGCAATCGTCGATAGCTTCTTACAGCATCTAAACGACCAGCAGCCTTCCATCCGTTTCACCATGGAGACAGAGAATGACAACAAACTCGCCTTCCTCGACACCGCAGTTTCAAGAGAACCCGACGGCCGCCTCACCACCAGCGTATACAGGAAGCCTACACGCACTGATCAATACTTAGCGTATGATTCACACCACCCGCAATCAGTAAAACGCGGTATTGTCAAGCGTCTTTACGAGCGCGCCAAACGTCTCGTAACGAAAACCTCTGTTATCTCCAAGGAGAAAAAACATCTGTCATCTGTTCTTGTTTCTAATGGTTATCCTTTTTCTTTCTTGTAGAAACTTACCAAGACCAGAAAACCCAACACCAGTGCTGAGCCCACGACCGAGTTCAAATCTACTGCGGTTTTACCTTATGTCAAAGGTCTGTCCGAACAACTTCGCCGCTGCCTACAACAACAAGACGTACGCGCTGTTTTCAAGTCAGAGACTACACTTAGATCACACCTAGTACGGCCTAAAGACGCTGTTGACCCGACTAAACAAGATAGCGTGGTTTACAGAATTCCCTGTCAATGCGGTAAAGTTTATATCGGCGAGACTGGAAGACCTATGCAGCACAGAATAAAAGAGCATGACCGAGACATCCGATTCGCCCGTACCCAGACCTCCGCCGTTTCAGAGCACGCCAACAACACCGGACACCACCCGCTTTGGAATGAAGTAAAGTTTATTGATCGTGATCCTCATTGGTACACATGCAGGGTCAAAGAGGCGATCCACATAAGACTTAACCCAACAACATCAACAGGGACAGTGGAATAGAAATTCCAGAAGCATGGATGCCCACGATCAAGAAACACAACAACAGGAGAGCCGTACGACTACGGACCGCCGAGGGAACAATTCGCCGAAACAACGAGGATAAAAAAAATGCGCCAGTCACAGCTGTTAAAAAAAAAAAAAACAATCACAGCAGAGCATCGTGCTTCATAAGGTGACGCGTAACCAGTCGACCCCATCGCCTGAAGAAGACTAGCAGTATGCAGTCGAAACGTCGCGATCCACATCGGAATCGTGAGACAAACGAAAAATTCTTCTTTACTAACAAAAATCTTTATTAGTTAATTATTATACAATTTACATGACAGGCCCGCAGGTAGCAAAAGCTAGTCTTGGCAGGCCAGTGAAATTAATTACATGATTTTTATATAGAAATCGCCACACACACTAAATTTGTTAAAATGAAAAGAAACTCAAACAAAAGAAAAGAGAAGAAACAAAAAGGAAAAACAAGTGATCGAGATAAAAGAATTCAAAACAAGGTTATCCTATTCTGGACCAAAACTCTCTAATGCTATATAGATTGACTTAACCCTATTCAGCCTGGGCTTTTTTGACTTTCTGAGCCTGGGGGAAGGGGGGGGGGGGGTGGGGTGGGGCACATTGTGCCCCTCCCCACTCATAACTTCAAGAACATTAAGGCTATGACAATGAAACCTAGAGGATATATAGTACGTCCAAAACTGTCTCCTTTGTGGTCCGCACAATGGAACTATGACATCATATGACGTAATTATTAGGTAATTAGTTATACGGCCGCCATCTTGGATCCGCCATCTCGGATTTCGGTATTTTTTAAAACCTCTTAAAAACCGTCCAAATTCACTCAAAATTAATCAAAACCAATACATAAACGCTAAATGACGTAAAATATAAACGTTATAGCAATAAACATTGTAAAGGTATAAATATGCAAATTTCAAAAACATGGCTGTCAAAATCGTGTTGCCATGGAAACATCAAGTCACGTAATCAAAAAATTGCCCGTATAGAATTGTTGCCAGATAAATGTTAGGAAAAGTCACAAAGTTTGGTGGCGTTTGAATACATATTAAAGAAGTTATGAATGTTGAAAGTTAGCGCGGGCACTTTGTGCCTTCCTTCCCCCCAGGCCGAATAGGGTTAATAAACTGTTTATGTAAATAAAATGTTTAATATTGTCAGATCCTTTTTTAACACTATATTTATTTATTGTAAATTAGTTTTATATATTTTAGGAGAGGGCCACAAGTTTACCAGTTCTCAACTGTAATGTGTCACCCTCGGTAAATAAAGTTATTCATTCATTCATTATATAGATTTTTTATATTAATAGACTATATTTATATTAATTATATTGATTATTATTAATATATTATATTAATTATTATTATTAATATAGTTTATATAGATCGATTATATAGATTGACTTAATAAACCCTAAACTGTTGAAAAACCATTACCGTCACAGTGGACGTTTGTCTGATACTGGTGGACAGTACACTGGTTTAAACTGTAACAAAAAGCACCCGTAAGGCAAAAAAATATATATTTATAGCTAAAGCCACATCACAAAAGAAATGGCGAACGATAACTTCTTCTAAATACATTATTTTCTTTCGAAAAGTGCAAAAAGAAAAGCGAAATTTAAAAATTTGATTGAACTGGCACTTCAAACACTTGCCAACCCTGTTTTCCCTTCTCCCTTCCCAGAGTTCTCCGCGCGCTTTACTTTTTACCTCTACCCAGCCTCCGCGCGGTTTTTTGCCAAGCGTGGAGCGTGACTGGGAGGAGAGAGTACTCACCATTTTATCGCCGTGACGGGAGAAAGAAACAGCACACACGTCCCAATTAATATCAACCCACCATGGAGACCAAGAGTAGGGGACTAAGTCCCCTACATTTTTCGAACAGTGATGCGGGTTCTTTTACGTTCCCTACTATTTCAATGTGAGAAGGTATAGGAGACAAGGCCAACGGCTTAACGTCACCGCCCAATGACGCGATAATCTGAACTGAGACAAAGTGTTTGAGTACAAAAACAATGAACTGCAAGGCTGATCTGACCACGTAAAAAAGTAAAATTTGCGAGACACCATCACATCGGTTTCTGTCCAGTCTGTCGTGATGGTGTCTCGCAAATTTTACTTTTTTACGTGGTCAGATCAGCCTTGCAGTTCATTGTTTTTGTTCATTCATTTTTTGGCTGGTTGGGTCTCTCGCAGATCCTACGTATCATTTAGCAGCATTATCGTTTGCGGTCTCCTTCAGTTTACTTTTGTTTGAGCACAGACAGCATGATCTTACCGCCAAAGACCCTGGTTAACTAGTGGTCCGGCCGGGATTCGAACCCGCGACCTCTCGCTCTGCAGTGTGGCACATAATTTTTGTGATAGCAACGGCTTCTGTTTACTTTCATAACATGCTTCCAAAAACTTGATCTATGAATAAATCAGGAATCCACTCTCTTCTCAAACAACAAAATTTCACGGAATCCTGTGAGTATGGCGGAATTCCATCTCCGCCAAAATTCGATGTTTATATTTTGCATTGTACTTCAGTAGTCAATTGTTCAATCATTCAAACATTCATTAACATTTTTTTGTTTTATGCATGCGCCTTTTGCTATACTGTCATCCCTCTTGAGAAAATTACAAACCATGGCCATAGAATATACATCACTATATACAATTTCTTTTTGTCGACTGTTTGGTTCTCGCAGCCTCTTATTTTTGTTTTGAAAAATAAGAGACCGCTCGCAGTATGTGTGTTCAAGACAGATTACTTGCGACTTCTACATATTTCTCGCGCCTCACACTCTTGTAGCCCCCCCATTTTCTAGCCAAAACCAGATTGGGCGTCTGCAGATGAGGGATGTTTTACAAAACGAGAAACATTCTTGCTCTTCAGACCCGACCCTTTTATCTTCAGCCACAGTCTGGCGAATTTAAAGGATGCTGCATAAATTTTCCTAAGATAAATTATTTGGGTTGTTGTGAAATAAAACAAAATACGTGTTTACATCGCTTCGTGCACAGGCCATCGCTGATAGCAAAAGGCTAAAACAACACCGGAAATCCAGTTAACCTTTCGTTATCTATCACAAGCCGAGGACTAGCCAATCAGCGCTCATCTGTCAATGACATCACTTCCGGTAAACAAGATTACAAAACTCGATTACTGTTTTCCTGTTGGATATTTCAGTTTCCTTTTGAATCGGTCTGATCCTGAAGTACGTAGGGCAAGAAATGTATGTTTTTTAACGCCAAGCGCGTTCCATGCTTTGGAACTACATAATGAAAAACAACGAGAGGAAACTGCTGGTTGAAGAACCCGACAATAGAGTGATCAAATGCGTGTTAGTTGGTGATGGCGGAGTAGGGAAAACATCGCTGCTCGTTAGTTACTTAACCAACGGATTTCCTAACGATTATATTCCCACAGCTTTTGATGATTACAACGGTGAGTAGAGGCTTAAAACGAGTTACTTATTTCTCATTTCTGCGGTTGAAAGAAATCCCAAATCATTTATTATTTATTTTGTTTTTATTTCAGTATCAGTGGAAGTCGACAAAGTGCCCTACACTTTGCAATTTTGCGACACCGCCGGACAGGCAAGTGACTTTTAATGTTTTTATTTCATTTTACATCTCGAAAACTAATATTATTTTTTATTAGTGGCTATTAATTCAGCTTCAATTACCAAGAAATAGATAAATACCTTTGTAAACTGCCTAGTAAATTTATGAAACGTTTGGGAAATTGATGCTTGCGTGCAAGAAATTTTCGACTTAATAAATCAACTTTATAATAATAATGAAACCTACCGTTTCGCCTGATTAAAGGGCACATTATTTGCTTCAAATATATTTAACGCTCAATTAAACCGGCAGCTGAGCGAAGAAAAACATAATTATACATTTAACAACTCACGGTTATTAAAATTATTGCTTATACGGTTCTCAGATGTAAAATCGCTCGACTTCAAAGTCTCAAAGGGTGAATTATGAGTTCTCTGATCTTTGACAAGTTTGTTTACATTATAATAGTGGTAACGATTTAA
Organism: Cladopsammia gracilis; assembly: GCA_022457155.1. NCBI lineage: Eukaryota > Metazoa > Cnidaria > Anthozoa > Scleractinia > Dendrophylliidae > Cladopsammia > Cladopsammia gracilis. Next base: position 190,312 of record JAJGOT010000541.1, read on the forward strand.
ACGCGCTAAATAACTGTTGAATAACATGTTTATTCTGTTATTTTTAGGAGGACTTCGACGCATTGCGCCCTCTGTGTTATCCCTCTTCGGATGTATTTATTATTTGCTTTTCCGTGGTTTCACCAACATCGTTCGCAAACATTGCACAAAAGTGGCTTCCGGAGATTCGACAATATTCCCGAAGTGTCCCTGTTGTACTTGTCGGGACACATTGCGACTTGAGAACAGATGTACAGGAGTTAATTCGGCTTTCAGATCTTGGACAAGAGCCTATTACGGGCCAGAAGGCTGAAAGCTTTGTAAAGAAAGCCGGGATTGTTTGCTATATTGAAACTTCGGCCGTCACTCAAAAGAACATGAAATCTGTTTTCGATGAAGCAATAATCAACGGATTAAGACCACCAACGACTTCTAAAAGATCTGACCTCAAAGGTTGCGTTTGTAGCGTCATGTAACACGCTTTCGGTGTTACCATTTTTAATTGCCAAGTTTAGGATTTGATTCAGCGTGATCAACGAAGAAGTTGAGAAGTGATACAGCGCGGCGTCGCAGCGGGAATGATGGAGTCGTTATTTATAAAGTTTACAGGCCACGCTGCCGTCATGTGCTCATTCAGCGGACTAGACTTTGAATAGAGTTCCTGTGGTGCTAAAGGAAGTGGAATTATTAAAAATTACAACACATTATTTATATGGTTTGGTAAATAATATATCTAAATATAATTTAATTACGGTGCATATGTTGAGTCTATTATATAAAATATTTGATGTCACAAACGTCATTTTTTTAGGAAAATAAATGTGATTTATGCAAGAGTCAGTGTAAAGTACTTTATATTCCCGTATATTTAATTTCTTGTGTTTGAAAAAGGAAATAGCGCGACCGCGTGCATTGTCGATTTATATAAATTTCCTTTATAAAATGACCCATGAGTTGCGAGCTGCGCGTGTTTCCCGGCAGAAAATAAAGCACACGCGTGATGCAATGCACGTGCTTTATAAGGCCCCGTCCACACTAATCCGTTTTCAAACGAAAACGGAGCTGTTTTGCTCCGTTTTCAAAAAGATTTGCGTCCACACTTATCGTTTTCGTATCGTTCTCGCCCGTCCATATTACAACGCCGTATTGTTTTGAAAACGCTTTGATACCCTAAATGCGCATGCTCAAATGAACTCTACGCATGCGCATTTCAATATATCGGCCCGCGAAATTGGCGCCATTCTTGATTCTTTGTTGTTTAGTGTTGTTTTGGTTTAGAATTCTTCGATATTTTACTTCTAAACGATGCCAAGAACAGCTGGAAAGCAACCAAAACCTAAAACAGACTGTTTCACATGGACTGATGATAAAGTCGAGCTACTTCTGAAAGTCACAAACGAATAAAGTGCAGAAAAGCACCGAGAGTGTAGACTGGGCCCAGTCCAGTCGAAGTATGGCGACATCTTGGATATGTTTCACGGTCTAGTGGTCTGGCTATTTTGATGACGTAACCGTTTTCAGATAGCATCGTTTTCTCCGTCCACACCAGAAAACAGCGTTTTCAAAAAGCATCGTTTTCAAATCGCTCCACTCTGGAGAGCGTTTTCGAATCGCTCCGTTTCCAGTGATCGTTTTCGGCGTTGTAGTGTGGACGATAGCCGTATCCGGAGCAAAACAGCTCCGTTTTCGTTTGAAAACGGATTAGTGTGGACGGGGCCTTAGTGTTTTATTCCAGCACTGAGAAAAATCGTAATTGACACATGTAAAATAATTTTACGTGTGCAGATATGACCAATCAGCTGCTAACACGTCACTAGCCCTCAACTGAGATGGCTTTGAACAATGAATTAGAAAAGACTGGTAAATTCAATGAGTTTTTGTGTTTATATAATAAACACAATAATACATGGTTGAATCACATTAAATTTGGATAGTCATTTTAGAATAAAAATCAAAAGATCATACTTACCATGCACACACACTTACAATACCAAATATGTTACCTATTGTTAAGTTTATCACCTTACACCACAAATATTAAGTCAGTTCGAATTTTTATTGATGTCATGGCGACATCGAAACGTTGTGTTAAACGTTTTTCGCTGATTTTTGATACATGGTTGCTTGGAGATATCAGTGAAATTTATCTTTGGGTGTTCAACTCGATATCTCACATATGCGCGCAGCGAACGAGTGAGATATCGAATTGAATAATGAATTTGCCCTGACGATCAGAGCCTGCGCATTCTTTGAAAGTATAGAACAAGGCTGATACTACTTAGCACATTTAAAGCGACAACGACATGATAGAGCCCAAACTGAAAGCCAAAATGCAACCGTGGACAGCTGTTTCGACCTGGTTGGGTCTCGTCAGCTCTGTGTAGCAGCAAAAAGATAGAAAAACTAGCGCGAACGCCAATTCTCTACCAAATCGCACGTGGTGATGGCAACAGATGAGCTCGAATTCAAACGTTTGCCAATTGACCCGTCCACGGTTGCAATTTGGCTTTCAGTTTGGGCGCTATCATGTCGTTGTTGCGTTAAATGTTCTACGTAGTATCAGCCTCCCTCTATACTTTGATTGTATCTCTATTTTTGGCTGACTAGATCTGCCACAGATCTTACGTACATCGGCAGCATTTTCGTTCGCGGTCATTTGCTTCTTATTTACTTACATTCTTTGAACATTTTGTTTAAGCAGTAGACCACACATTTCTATGGTTTATCCCCGGGGGTGGGGGGGGGGGGGTACTCCCTATAATGGGCTATATGGGGATGCTCCCCCCGAAAGGGGTACCTTTTTGAGACGAGAGGTATATGAAAGGGTCGGAAGTTGGAGTTGGAAGTGAAACCACGCCGTTAAAGCATAAAAAGGTAGGCAAAACTGCCATTTAAGTATTATAAAAATGGCCTTTCAAAACATGTCAAACAGACGCACGTAAAGGCTCTGAAAGGGGTACCATTTTCATTTAAAAGGTATATGAAAGGTGTACCATTTTCAATGAAAGGTATATGAAAGGGGTACCTTTTCTGTCAAAATCGGTATATGAAAGGGTAAGGGGCGGAGCATCACCGTACAAAACTTTGTTCAGTACCCCCCCCCCCCCCCCCCCCTTATCGGATGAATAAACCACGCGGGATGTTGGAAGAACACGAGAAAAAAATTGAAAGTCACGAGCTTGAGGCGAGTGATTTACAAGTTTTTCGAGTGTTATTCCAACATCCCGCAAGTGGTCGCACCTATAAGCATAGACTGAATATGTGGTCTATCTGTTATAAGCCTCCCACTTATAAGCCCCTCCAGTTATGGGCCCATCAGTTTGGTAACAAAACATTCCGGTTGTACCCCTCCTATATATAAGCACACCACGATTCCTTAACAGCAATTCTTTACAAAAATTTGCACCAAATTAACTAAAACAACGCTTATTTATCACAATATAGTTTGCTTGCCAGCCAAAAAACCCTTAAGAAGGTGTATAAGCCCAGGGCTTCTAACCAGCATTTTATACGGTATATATTGCTTTTAGTACCCATAACCTAAAATTTTTTTATATTCGTATCTAAATCTTCACGTCACGTAATGAACATCTGCGAAAAATATTTTTTTGATTTCAGCAAAACGTGAATTTTTTATGAACATTTCAAATCTTCAAAATCCTATTTTTCTGTGTGGTATATAACCGCCCGCTGTTAAGAAGGCCAACGGGCTCACATGTTCCTTAATGTACGTCACAGTTCCTTTGTTTGAAGTCACAAGTTCCTTTGTTTGAAGTTATGTGTTCCTTAATCTACGTCACGGATCCTTTGTTAACTGAGAGGGACCGAAAGGAGACTAATGCGAATAAGTAACTGTATTTGCAAAGACCACCGTAACGAGATAGAAGCACCGGATCCTGTAGTAAAGGATCTAATCAGCTATAAAATAATAAAACGATTTGATAAAAAAGCAAGGCTGATAAACGGTACGGAAACGACTATATTTGTAAAAAATCCAAATATACAAATATTACAAATATAGTCGTTTCCGTACCGTTTATCAGCCTTGCTTTTTTATCAAATCGTTTTACTAATGCGAATGGTGGACCAAAATGGCGGCAAATTTCGAAGACTTAAAAAAAAAATCATAAAAAATTCACGTTTTGCTGAAATCGAAAAATTTTTTCGCAGATGTTCATTACGTGACGTGTAGATTTAGATAAGAAAATAAAAAATTTTAGGTTATGGGCACTTTAATTTTCCATGAGCAGGGGCACCCAACGAACAATTTTTGGTAAAATGTACTATTTTACTCAAATAAATTAAAATAAATTATATAAAAGCATTTTTAGGTGTTCTTCTACGTTGCTGGGAAAAACATATCTGTTCTTTTTTCCCAGCATAACACATAGGGAAATTCCCAGCCAGCTGGATAAAAAAATGTCTGTTCCCTAGCCAGTAATTAAAAAAATTAATAAATGAAAAAAACAATAATAATAAGTTACCAAAAGGGGCTTGGGAACTAATGAAACATTAATGAAGAACTATTTCAAGCTTTTTGTTTATTGTTTTGTACATTTACTGCCGTCTCGAACATAACCTGTTCGGGTATCTCTATAGTACTGCTTAAATTTGTTACAACGAAGCTGAACCCTTTTAAGCCCCAAAGTGTCCTCCGATTTTCTTCGATCCAGCTCTTTTCGATCTGCTCAAGTTAGCCAGCATAGTTTGTTCTTGTGTTCTTGCGACTCTTTTCTCAAGTCAACCAGCACAAAACTGGTAATTAAAAAAAGATGTACAGAATATTTTGCCAGCCAGCAAGAATTCCGCTGGGGAACAGATTCGTTGGGTGCCCCTGCATGTAGTTTACTGGTATAATAGTCAATAGTTATGGACCAATCAGAGCGTGCGCATTATCTTTAGTTATAAGAATGTGCGTCAAGTGAAAACGATAGAAATTAGTTGTCTTTCTTCGGGGGGGGGGGGGGTACTCAACAAAGTTTTGTACGGGGATGCTCCGCCCCAAGGTCCAAACCCTTACCCTTTCATATACCGTTTTTGACAGAAAAGGTACCCCTTTCATATACCTTTCATTGAAAATGGTACCCCTTTCATATACCTTTCGTTGAAAATGGTACCCCTTTCGTATAGCCCTTACGTGCGTCTGTTTCATATATTTTGAAAGGCCCTTCTTATAATACTTAAATGGCAGTTTTCTCTACCCTTTTTATGCTTGAACTCGCGTTTTCGCTACCCTTTCCTATTCTTCGTGAAATCCCTACCCTTTCATATACTTCAACTCGTGAAATTCCGACCCTTTCATATACCTCCAGCCTGAAAAAGGTACCCCTTTCGAGCGGAGCATCCCCGTATAACCCATTATAAAGAGTACCCCCCCCCCCCTCCGGGGGTCTTTCTTTTCGTTGAAATCGGTTTTTGAATGCGTACACGTGTATATGTTGTGGGTCAAAATTTGCCTTGGTTCAAAATTTATTTTCCTTTCTTTAAAACTCATTATCATACATTATCATGCATTTTCATAGCCAAAAAGAAAAGAAAAGAAAATTTTGAAACAAGGCAAATTTTGACCCACAACATGTACATTTATATCGTAGCTTATAAAATTCATTAATAATTCGTAACAGTTATAACAAATCAATAGGTGGTATTTGAGTCACATGTACACCTCTGTAAACCTCAATACAAATCAACTGAGTTGATGAATTATTAAACAATAGAATTAACTTTTGACGCAGACACCTGCTCAGCTAATTAGTACTCATCAACTTTTCAAACAGATCTCTACTTATTGTTTCATTTCCTTCGGCTCGCCATTGTGAATGCGCATACAGATCGGACGCGAATATTTTATCTACTACTTAAAGACTGGCGCTGATTTTAGTTTTATATTTTTTGTTTTGTTCAAAATCAACATGGTAAGTTAATGATAATGAATGCCCCAGCCCCTCCACTAGATTAGAGATCAGTCACTGCATGTGTTTCAGAGCACAATGTGTTATTCGTCATTTTTATTTGTTTGTTTTTTTTCAATTTCAGTTAGCTATGCAGGCAATATTGTTTGCAAGGAGCCGACCAGTTTCATACCAAGCATGTGTTTCAGTGACAGCCAACTACCTACGGTATATAATTATTTATTTTCAGTTTACGCCATGACAGTAAATTTTATTCAATTTAGTACTTTAAACTCCGCGAAAGCCCAAACCACAGAACGTAAAATCTCACATCGCTACGACGTCCCTTGAAAGCTACGGGCAGTATGACGTCAGCCAATCCTTTCAGTGTCCATTTGAATTGCGAGTAATGGTGGCAAGACCAAGCTGAACTTTACGTTTGAAATAACTGGTCTTTCCGTTGGAATTCGAACTTAAAATTTGGCATGGGAAGTATTCAGCACTTCTACTTTCCGGATTAAAGAGAAGGGGAGGGCAAAATTATGAACATAGTAGCACTTAGGAATGAATAGGAATGAATTAGGCCCGGTTCAAACGTCGAACTTCACATGTGCCGAACCCAATGCAAATGAGAAAAATCTATTGTTCTTGCTCATTTGCATTAGGTTCGGCACATGTGAAGTTCGACGTTTGAACCGGGCCTTAGGTATTCTGGTATTCTTTCGCATACATGACACTTCAACAGATATTTCTTCCAAACAAATTTCTATCAAATAAATTAATGTATTTTTTCACCTCAGATGAATAGTTTTTAAAATTTCTTTAAGGTGGCTCCGTTGTTATTTCGGGCGCACTCGTCTATGACAAACTTTGGGTGTTTCTTGGTGTTGCGGAAGCCATTGTTGGTTAGCTTTTGTGTTGTGGTGTGGGTATTGTTCAGTGTCTTTTGAATCTTTAGTTTTACGTCATTTGGTGATCACACCATCTGCAACACCAAGAAACTACCCAAAATTTGTCCCATAAATTTTTCGGCCCCAAAGCGATGCTTCTAAAACTTTGTGAAAACTTACAGCTATTATTAAGCAATAATATGATAGAAAAAGAAGTGACTTAGAAAAACATTTAACTATAAAAAATTGCGACAAAACATTTCTTAAAAACATTATAAAATTTTAAAAACCTAAAAAGCTGACGACGTTTCGACGTTTCGACGTTACCGTAACGTTATTATCAAGTAAAAGACAAATGCTACATCGCGCTTATAATGCTCTATCTTCCACAACAGATGCTTTTAATGAAGAATGCGCCAAATTGCGCTCCATTTTTAGTTGTCTTGATTACCCGTTGAGTCTTATAGATTCTTTTATTTCCAATTTCAATTCTCGAAACCCTTCAGTAAGCATAGCGGAGAGAAATACTGACGAGAGCAACATAGTCAGAATTAGTTTACCATTTAAAGATCAAGTTTCTGCTAATGCCGTTCGAAGGCAGTTGCGTGATCTTAGTCATAAGATTGGCCCTACTTTGCAGCCAGTTTTTACTAGCAGAAAATTAGAACAAGATCCCAAACCTAAAGAAGCCAAGCCGTCAGTTGTCAATCAGCAATGCGTTGGTTACCGTTTTGTATGTGATCTGTGCGATGCAGATTATGTCGGCTTCAGAGCCCGGCACCTTTTTCAACGTGTTGCTGAGCACAAAAATTCGGCCATTGGCAAACATTTACATGAAGCGCACGGTGGGAGCGATCTTTTGAATGAGAGCCATTTTAAGATTCTGATAAGGTGTCAACGCAAATTTGATTGTTTAGTATTTGAAATGCTTTACATCAAGAAATTCAAACCTAATTTGAACCTCCAAACGGACTCCATACGCGTGCGAAACCTTTTGTTTAACTTGTGATTTTCGCAATTATTTTCATCTTTTATTGTTCGTCTTAGTATTTATAGAACCTAGTCTATACATTTTTGACTTGATAATGACGTTACGTTAACGTCGAAACGTCGTCAGCTTTTTAGCTTTTTTAAATTTTATAATGTTTTTAAGAAATATTTTGTCGCAATTTTTTATAGTTAAATATGATAGAATGCGATTTTAATGGGAAAAATATATTTAGTGATAATCGGGCTTAAATGAACCCCACGTTTTTAACAAAATCGCACCCTGTGAAAAATTTTGCCGTTATATTTGTGTTAAATTTCTGGAATCAGCTTACATTGACTTAATACATACCCTTACCAAGTTGCAGCAAAATCTTTGGAGCAGAAATGCGGAAGAATTAACCCCATCAAAATTTAGCCCTAAAATTCTCTTAAATTTTAATATACTTCATGCTCTTTGACAATACAATCTACGAACCCAAATTTCTAGGAGAGGCCTTCCCAATGCTTGCTAAATCTGAATGATAAGCCGATTGCAAATCGTGCGAACCGTTAAAACGCATTCACTAGTTCTGTAAATATTATAAAATGCTTTCAAACCTGCTCAAATCTCCCATGCTGCGTTTTCCATCATTTTTCGAATTGGTGTCAAACTCCTTCCACATGAATTTCAAGGTACTGCAATACTTTTACATCGATTGTTTTTTGCTTAGAAGGGCTTGCAATTGGAGAAATAGTTGTTGGGATGATAAGCTGCTCCGCATCTGAGCTCAGGCGAAGCTGACAAGCAGTTTTCAGAGTTTTGTTTATGAATACGAAATGAGCACGTATGGAATTTAATTTATTCTGAGAATTCGCACCTTAGTTAGGGGGGAGTACGTGATATGCGCGCGTAGTCAGCATAGCCCTCGCCCTATGGAAACTTCTAATGGAGCGTACATGCTCCCTCCTTTCCTTATAAAGGTGCGAATTCTTAGGATAAATTCCACACGTGCTCATTTCGTATTCATAAACAAAACTGAAATCGCCTGAGCTGAGATGCGGAGCAGTTTATAAACTCAACAACTATTTCTCCAATTGCAAGCCCTTCTAAGCAAAAAACAATCGATGTAAAAGTATTGCAGTACCTCGAAATTCATGTGGAAGGAATTTGACACCAAAATGCAGAATAATTTTCGATAAATGATGGAAAACGCAGCATTGGAGATTTGAGCAGGTTTGAGAGCATTTTATAATATTTGCAGAACTAGTGAATACTTTTTAACGGTTCGCACGATTTGCAATCGGCTTATCATTCAGATTTAGCAAGCATTGGGAAGGTTTCTCCCAGAAATTTGGGTTCGTAGATTATTTAGTCAAAGAGCATGAAGTATTTAGAATTTTAAGAGAATTTTGGGGCTCAGTTTTGATGGCGTTAATTCTTCCGCATTTCTGCTCCAACGATTTTGCTGCAACTTGGTAAGGGTATGTATTAAGTCAATGTAAGCTGATTCCAGAAATTTAACACAAATATAACAGCAAAATTTTTCACAGGGTGTGATATAAATCAGAGGAACGAACGAAAATCCCGGTACATGAATTTATGAAGCTGGAAAGAAATTGTTACATTTTCAGAATGTTTAAATTACGTACCGTAAAGTGCCGGTTATAAGACCACCCCCCCCCCCCCCCCCCCCATCTAGCTGTAAACGAAAAATATTGCTGTTATAAGCCCCCTTCGTCGTTTCCTTGTTTACTTAATATAAACACTTTTAAAGAACACTTTACAACTTCGAATAGAAAATTAGGAAAGTATAAAGCATGTAGGGTGCGGACTGAATAAGTTTAATTATAATAGCTTTATTACTGTTTTAACCAGCACTTTACGGTATTCAATGTATAGATAACGCTTCACACTAGAAATGTTACGTGACAGGCAAGCGACAAAGAATAAAACCAAAGGCTAGTGTCTCAGCGAGTCAACGCATTTTACTAGTCCGCGTTTTACTAGTCCGCGTTTTACTAGTCCGCGTTTTACAAGTCCGCGTTTTACTAGTCCGCGTTTTACTAGTCCGCGTTTTACAAGTCCGCGTTTTACTAGTCCGCGTTTTATTAGTCCGCGTTTTACTAGTCCAGTCCAATCTAGTCCAGTCCAGTCCAGTCCACTATTTCCAGTATGCCGTTTCAAAAACTGAAAATTTTACAAACTGTAATAAAGTAATGATATTACAAACACCAGTGACTTGAACAAAATCTGTCAAAATCACCTGCATTAAGTGACAGGGTTAGGATATAACAATCTATGTTTAGTGGAGCGTTGATGCCTCGATCAAGCAAAACTGGTACAAATCTAAGGCAACATATAAAGACATTTTCTTTATCGTTTTTTCGTGCCCTGTCAGTTGGGTTCAGTTGTTGTATTTTTACGTTTATAAAAGGACGCTGGTACGTTTCTGAGTCTAGAATAGAAAGAACCTTCGTTTAATCTACATAACATTTTCTAAAAAGTTTTCTAACATTTTTCTTCGTGTTAGTGTCGACAGGAATCGGCAATGTACCTGGAAGGAAAGCGAGGAATCCAGAAATATCTTGTTGCCATCGTTCTTGGCATTCTCATAACCGCGGAAGTAAGTAGTATTTCTATTATATGGAAAGTGTGGTTTTACTCATCGTGTTTATATCAATTGATGATTTTCTGTATCGTTTGTCTTCCTATGCAGTAACTTACATTTATTTACATGTGCATCGCGATGATTCGACCGCTTCCAGCTGGGCTTCATCAAGCGCTGGAGTCGACTAGTTTCGTATCTTTCTCTGTTTTTCTGTAGTTGTTTGTGACTGATTTCGATTCACATTATTCCAGAATCAAAAAAAATATATTTTCTCATAGATTTGCTGAAGTACCGATCTGCTAAGAACTTTTCCTGTTTTAGAAATTTGGTACCCGTTTTCTCTTTGGCTTCTAATTTAACCTTTCACCGGGTCACGGGGCACATCATTAAATGCGGGTGGCGGTCAATTAAACCTTGCCCCAAAGCGGAACTTTTGTGATGCGAACCGACAGAGGTTTGGGATGTCAAACTTACTCTAATGATTGAATAAACACGTTACTTTATAGACTGCAAAACAGTCATATCTTTTGCGTTGGTCATAGGAATGCGCGCGGTCTTTGAACGAAAGGTCTGGAGCGAGTGTGAATATGGAGAGTATCGTCTCACACGCTTCAGATGCTTTTGGCGCTTCGCGCCTTTGCGAGCGAGCCAGCGGGAAAAAAAAACCGACTGTTTTAAAGTCTAGTAACTTTAGGAACCCAGCTTACGATTTGAAAGTAACAACTCCAAAACCTTATTTCACTTGTCAGTCCTTGCCAAAGCTCTGTATCCAGCTACAGGTCACGGCTTTAATTCCTGCCGGGGACCTAGAAGTTTTATTTTTCTTTGTCCCACGCTCGCGACATGATGAATATTACAACTTTCTCGTGTCTCTTTCTCTCATGTCCTTAATTCTCATGACCTTTTTGATGGATAATGCATTAATATTACAAGGAGAAATTTGATGCTGATCACTCTTAGGGCTTAAAGGATTAACGGCTTAGATGATACCCAAATTACTTATTTATTTCTCGCGTGAATTAAGGCATGCCTCCTCGTGTAATATTGGGTTTTCATCATTTTTTTCTAGCTTTATTCAGCGACCCCTAATATTTGATCTTATAATTATGCACTAAGAAACAAAACCATTTTTGGATGATACCCTGTGTCTGTTGGGGTCACATGACCAGCCACTCCCTAAATTATGCGAAGTTTGGAATTTTCAGATTACGGCATGAAAATTCAATTAAAAACTCCCGGTTTTCCTTCCTTAGTCTTCGACTTACAGAGTGATACGTCACATTAAACGAGGAATTTTGAAAACTGTTATTGATGCATAATTATTCATTGTTTTCATCTTGTCCCAGTCCCCCTCTAAAATTAAAACGTTATAGTTTACAAAAAAATTACTTTGAAAAACCCCGATTAGTTCCATAAACCCTGTACTAGTGGACATTGATAGAAACAAATTAAGTAGAAAAATATTTTTGCAAAATCTCGTAAATTTGGATCGAAAAAAAAATTGCTAAAAATTTGGCGTGGTAAGTCACGTGACGTAGCAAGTCCATTTATGTAAGCGAAAATTTTCAACAATTAAAAGCCTCTTAGAAAATTTTAAGTCAATAAGTCAAATATGTTTTAAAATAAACCACCCCCCCCCCCCCCCCCCCTCTTTAAATCGAACGAGACTCATTCCTTAATTCACCCGAGTTTCTGTACTGAGTTGTTGTAGTCTCCATGACTGTGGTTAACAAATGTGAAAACAATGTAGATTTTTCAGTGAAGTTCATTTTATACAGAATTGTACCTTGGAACTGTTTGATAGTTCAGCAACCTGAATTATTTCTATTTATTTCACTTTTTTCTCATCAGGAAATCACTGGTCAAGACACAGATGTTTCCAATGCAGAATACATTATGGATTATTACAAAAATCCAGTAAAAGCATGGGTAGGCAAATATTTCTTGCTGTGACGAGTTTATTGTATTAATAATAAGTGGATCCAGATCTGCTTTATATATAGCCTGCGAGCAGGCTCACTTGTTTCCTCGCCCCATTATTCTCGCCGGCTCGCCTTAACGGCTCCGCTGCCAAGATACTCGCGCGATACCCCAAACAAGTGAGTCTGCTCGCAGGCTACTTTATACAGCTGTTTGATTAAACGTTGTCATTGATCGGTCTCATCCCTACGCGACCAGACCGAAAAGGATTATGGGGAGAAATCAATTCACATTCAATAACTGCACATTATCAAAATACGGAACGTCCTTATCGAAGCGACTCTGGTTGTCTTTGCGTAACACGCGAAGACAAACATGAGTTTTGTTCTCCGTTGTAAACGCGATATAGAATAATTAATCATGCATTTTAATTCACCCATACTCCCTTTCGGTCTGGTCGCGTAGGGGTAAGACCGATCAGTGACAACGTTTAATCAAACAGCTGTATATGGAGGTCGCCTGAGGTAAAACGGAGAACGATGAAAAATGTTATCCATCATTGACCTCTATAGTGTACCCATTCCTTAGCTCCGCAACGTAAAACGATCTCGTCACCACTATTTTTACTACTACTATTGATGATCACCAGGTAAGTTAAATATTGTTCTAGACTACGAGTATTTTCTCATTTGCTCCTGCCAATTAACAAAAACAAGCCGTCCTCGTATTGAAACTGGCAGGGTAGAAAATGAGGAAGGTAGAAAGGCTTGAGAGAAACTGAAGGAGGATAATTGAGGAAGAGTTGAAAGAAGCGATTACCATCAGTAACGTAATATAGCCAAATAACAACAACAACAACAACAACAACAACAAAACCTTTGTTATAGTGTCTAAAAGTATTTAGCTTAATAGCTAATTGGGGACACTGTAATAAAAATACTTAAAAGATAAAAACAAAACTCAAATATATACATATGTAAAATACTTAAAAAAGCTAATAAACACATTACCTCTAATTAATTCCCTTTGAATATTTATTAAAACCCATTTCCTATGAACTTAAAAAAATCAAAATGAACATAAATGACAATTTTCACAATTGTCCTCAAGCACGTCCACTAAGAGTCAACAGAGTGCGTTGGTACAACATTATCATCTAACCAATATACTTGCTTGCGTTCAACTGATTTGATCACTCTTTCATCATGTTCATATCGGAAATGAAAAATGTGTTTACAGCTTTTCGTTTTTCAACTAAAATGAAATTGAGGTATGAAAAACTGCCTCATGTGACAGAGCCATTGCATCATAAACAACTTAAAAATTCCATGCATGATCACGAGAAAAATCACAGCCATGGCCACTTGACAAATTGATAATTATTGGCTGTGTTTCTCCTCCGTTTATAGGACAAATCTGACTTTTAAACATACGTTTCTGTTTGTGGAAAGGATTATTTAAATTTACCATTCTTAGAAAGGCATTTCGTGGTAATTGTAATTGTCTTGTAACCATACATTGTTTTCTCAGTAAAATGAATGAATCTATGAAAAATATTATGCACTTATTGACTGAGTGGGAGGGCCGGACGGGAAAATATTTGGCTCGAGGTCATGGCATACGGACCGAGCGCAGCGAGGTCGTCCGTGCGCCATGACCGAGAGCCAAATATTTTCCCGTCCGGCCCGACCTAACTCAGTCAATAGGTATGTTATAATATGACGAGAAAGTACAAGAATAGTCGTGCAGTGCGAGGTCGCTTGAACTCGAGCGGGGCCGGACGGCTTTTTCTGGACCGGCTCACGTCAACCCATCCGGCCCCTCTCACGTCACCTTGCGATTCTATTTTCTGTAGTATTGCGTCAGCGGGGCCGTACGGTCATATTATAAAAACATATATAAACATGGTGGATTTTTGGCGTGAAAACCTATTTTCCCACCTTCAGTTCCTCTTTTATTTCGTTGCCGTTTTTTTAGTGGAATTTACTAGATGGAGAACTTAACATTTAGTATTTGTTCAGGGTACTAAATATGCAGATTCTCTCATTCTCAGGCCAGTTACTACGGAGAGTATCCAGTAGGAACTGGCGCATGCTCACTCGATCCACTCTCTCCAATGGCCACGCAGCCAGGATGGATCAGAGTGGCCGGTAGTCATAGTGATGTGCAGAAATCTCTTGGCTGTGGAATGTGCGCCGAAATTAAGGGATCTGGAAAAGGCAAAGGAACTAGCCCCATCACTGGAGTGAAGAAAGTGATTATAATTGATAAATGCGGGGCATGTCCAAAAGGTGATTAAGGCCCCGTCCACACGTATCCGGATATTTTTGAATCCGCAACTTTTTTTGTTACGGATTAGAAAATATTCGCGTCCACACGTAGCGTATTCGAATCGTATTAATTATATTTGCCCGAATTCGCCGGATACGTGTGGACGGAAGGCCAATCCGCAACAAAAAAGTTGGGGATTCAAAAATATCCGGATAAGTGTGGACGGGGCCTAAGTTGTAGACATGAAAAGATCATCAAAGGTTGGGTGACACATTACATTAAATTATGAAACACTTAATTCGAAAGCTGGCATTTCGAGCGTTACCCCTTCGTTAGAGCGCACTTTAGGGACTGTGGGCTGTGTGTGGTTTATTTATCGAACGAAGGTAAAAAGATCAAAAACTAATACAAAATTTAATTTGGAAATCATGATAGAATTTCCACTTCATATGGCATAATAATCAACAAAATAATCTTTTAAAGTACTTATTTTAAGTAATGATCCGCATAAGAAGGATAGTGCTGAACGGCAATGCACGATGGAATGTCAACTATTTTCATTGTTATAATTACAACTAGTGATCTCATTGGCCGAGACTCGAAAACCGCTAAAAAGTTAAGGTTCAAGGTGCATAAAGTCTAAATTTTTCAAGGTTTCAAGTATTTTGAGACCCAATCGCACAACATGCAATTTTTAAAAGATATTGTATTTGGGGAACTTCATCAAAGAAGCAAAATTAGTAGCTATTGTCTTCAGCTATTCTGATTGGTTAAGCACGAACATTTCCTAAAATATGTTTGACGCAAATGGATTTTCTGTCTTTTTATAATGAAATATAATTATGAACCATCAGCCCCTCCTCTATTCTTAAAATCAAAGATATTCTATGTGGGAAAGAGCCATTTCCGCAGAACAATGAAGTTTACTATAGTTCTTATGTGAAGCATTACTTAATCCACTAAACGCTGAGTTAAGTTCTCATAGTATAAATATTAATAAGTTAACATGGCACTTGCAGTACATAAAGACAAAAGTAGCTTGGTCTGAAATGAATCAAACTGGTGTTGTACTATATTTTGTTCCAAACACAGGGGGTTATGATCTTTATATCGTTGGAGATGGAAAATGGGATATTGAATCAAAAGCCATTGATTGCCCGACTGTCCCAGGCAAGAATGGTAACATCATGTTTAGATTCACTGGTAGCAACAACTGGTATATAAAGCTTCAAGCAAGAAACCACAAGTAAGGCGAAAATTGAATCTTTCAATCCCTTTTACACCATCACCGTTCACGGGATCATTCGTCAACGTTTCTCTCAAGTATGAGTACACAATTTATTTTCTTAGAAATGGTTCTAGCAATTTAAAAAGTTGCAATGAAAACTGGAAAAAATGAAATGTTTATCAGCAGAACGGGATTCGAACAATTTGTTTCAAGTTTCATTGCAACTGCAAAAGTTGCTAGGATAACTGCCAACATCTTGGAAATGGAAAATCTTTAAGGGCTGATGCCGCCATTTTTAGTATTACTTTAACAAGCCTTAATGACATATTTATAGTGTTTTCACTCACGTGACTGGCGGCCATATTGGAGTGCTAAAACAATAGGAAATATTTAAATAAGAATGAGCTAAAGTCCCACAGGATTCGTTTAGGACACCAATATGGCCGCCATTTCATTGTTTTGGGACACCAATATAGCGCCGTGACGTCACGTGCAAACGCGCTATATCAGTGGAAGCCCAAAAGTGATGGTCCAGTTTAGTTTCAAATTATTCTACTAGCGTTCTAAGAGGAAACATTAGTGTCTTAGGCTGTAGATGGCCAGGATGGAAACGGATTACAACTTGTAAAAATTGACCTCGCCTTGTGGCTTGGCAAACTCCTTAAAACTCCGATTATGCATGGTTTATTCCCTCTTCGAAAATTGACTTGATATCTTCCTCTTGGTGTTCTATAAGCATTTCGTGTTTGACAAAGGTTATTAATTACTCATGCGCGTAGCGGCATGAGTTATAAAATGCCCTCCGTTTTTCTTTTTTTTTCTTTTTTTTTTTTTTTTTTGGTGTCACGATTTTGCATGCAAATTTATGCACGCATATTTTAAATTGTGCACTTCCAGTTCATAGCTTTGCCATTTACACGTCCTGTTTAGTGACTTCCGGCTACTCCCACTTCCGGTAAAACATGCAGCGTTAATGAGGTGTCAGGACAGCATCTTCTACAACCCTACTTACATTAATGTTCACGTTAGCACGTTAGGGATATATAAGACTTAGAAGAATCACTGGCTTCATTGTGGTACAGCCTTCATTTACAAAACATTCAAAAGTAAACAACGTGGTTTGCAGGAACGATGACTGAATGAAAGGAGTAACTCTACTCCATGTCGGACATCTTCTTATCATGTTTAAAGTGTTTATGACAGTGATTTTTTTATTTGCTTGATCGAATCTACACGATGTCCTGATAAGAAAATGGAAACAAATTTTTCGATATCGATTTTCCTTCTCCGCGTTTTAGCCGTCTAAACACGTGAAATTTCACTTCCGGTGTGTTACAAAACCGCGCAAGAAGAAAGACTGGAAATAGTCCGCTGTGACGTCAATACGGGAATGCTAGTGTCGCGGTTTCTCTGTTCCCCCGTTTTTTGGTGCGTGTTGCTACAACCATAGACAACACACCTTGATAGAACCATGTTTCTTCCTCAAGGCGCACCAAAAAATGTGAGGAACCAAGAAACCTCGACACCGGCATTCCCGTATTGACGTCACAGCGGACTATTTCCAGTCTTTCTTCTTGCGTGGTTTTGTAACACACCGGAAGTGAAATTTCACGTGTTTAGACGGCTAAAACGTGGAGAACAAAAATCGATATCGAAAATTTTTTTTCCATTTTCTTATCAGGACATCATGTAGATTCGATCAAGCAAATAAAAAAATTACTGTCATGTAGACTTTAAATATATCATAAAACTTTCTTACGCATGCGCATGAGTGTAGGCTGCTTGCAGCCTCTTGTTTTAATTAATCCCCAAGACAGCTTCTTTGAATTGTACTCATTTGTTTCATCCGCAGTTCATACAAATGATTATATATCATTCAATTTACCATAAACGGTTATATCACGAACTCACAATTGACCAGCAATCCAGTTGGTTTGCGACAGCTCAGTAGATAGAGCATTGCACCGATAATCGCAGAATCATGGGTTTGAATCCCGTTTAAGCCTGAATTTTCCGGCGTTCAGACTTCATTGCAAGTGCTTAAGTTGCCAACGTCAACATCACATCCACCGTTCACAAATATGATTATTTCATATATTTACATTTAAGAGCGTCGAGGAGAGATGGTAATGCATTTATATAGTACAATATTCTGGTATATAATTTTCGTCAATTATGTTGAACGCTGGAACTGCGTCATTTATGATCTCACCCCACCCACCCAGGAATACGTCCAGTAATATTTTCAAACAATGATGCAGGTTCTTTCGCAACCGTCTGAGCTTAAACAAGGTTTTCAGCACAGCCAGCATGATCGTATCAGTTATTTGAAGACCTTTATCCCGGTGGTACGACCGGGATTTGAGCCCGCAACTTCCCCCTCTGCAGTTTGATGCTCTATATATCAAGGAAAAATCTAATCGCCGTGGGTCGCTGGTCGCGGGTAAAGTCGCAGGTCGCAGGTATAAAAAATTCGTCGCGGGGCTAAAATTAAAGTCGCAGCAATTAGAAAAATCCTACAAGACAACAGTTACTCATATTTTTACTACATTTTGACTTAATCTGTGATCTATATCTGAAGAGATGCGCGCCGATAGCAACATGAAGTGTTTCACGGTTTCGCAGTTTGACACCAGACTCCTAAAATATCTGAAGGATAATCAAACAGTCTCTATTTGTCTTATAGGTTGGGATATTTGTCTTCTAGCATGCTACAGTATACTACCCTTTCTCAAAGCTCACCTCTGCACGTTAATTGGCTTTCCTTCTAAACGGTCCTAAACATTTTATCTATGGACAAATATCTGTGCATAGCCTATGCACCATTAAAATAAAGTTATATTATTCATTTAATCATTCCTTATTTTTAACAAACCTCGCGAAGTTAAAAACCGTAAACATTTTGATCTTTGAGCAATTTGACATCTGAAGATGGTTTCTTGACCATCACAAAGAAAAAATATATCTTCATATATATCCATCTATCTTCAGAGTTCCTGTAGCTGGTATGGAGGTGCTTAAGTCTGACGGAAAGTATTCCTGTTTAAAGAGGACAAGCGATAACTTCTTTACAGGCGATGGGCTTGGTGTGGTGTCTTTTCCGATGAAAGTACGAGTGACCGCAGTGACAGGGGAACAGCGGGAGGCGGTTTTACCATCGATGCAAAATGACAACAATATTCTGAGTGATGTGCAGTTCTCTGGATTTGAGTCGGGACGTAAGCTACTCTTCAAAAATAATAATATTGGGATAATCATGCACCTATTCTTATGCCTCCCATATTATATTCCAATTTAAAATTAAAGATAAAAAACTGGCAAACAAGCCAAATGTGACTAACATACTGATATAGATAGGCTGAGCCTAACAGCGAAGCTCTCTGAACAGAAAGCCGATGATAAGCTTAACTAAGGTGAAGGTCGGAAGCACAAGAATTAAGATTGACGACCGGGCTATTTTTCAATTTTAGCAATTCTCAAAAACAGTATTATTCAAATGTTCATTTCAGTCTTGTGGATCCTGGTCACGCGTGACGGAGTATGGCTGTAAGTCACTCGGCTGCTTGGAAATTCTTTAAAACTCTACTTCTTCGGTTCTGAAATCCGAATAGAAATATTGCCCCGCATTGATAAAAACGTATGAAGTTCCTCGAAGCAAGATTTATCCCTAAAAGCTCTTCTTTTTCCACTATAGCGGCTTCTGAGTATCCCTGTCTTGAATAGCAAAACGCGAAAAAATGCAGGGAAAAACGACTTTGCACAACACAACGAGCTGCAGCCAAAGCCACAGCTGACGTGACATCGGCCGTGTAGCCGCGCGACGTGACGTCATACGCGCATGTTTTATGACGTCATACGCGCCCGCGAGCTAGCCCTGCCCAACGGGCACACGCACGGACGCGCCAGCGAAACATTCCGCTACCTATGACCATGATAAATGACGGGCATAGGTTCTATGACTATGGAGCTCCGCGAGAGCTCCGCTATTATGACCCACAAATGTCGAGCTATTCCATAATATATACAGTGTACACCAAATTGAAGAAACGTTGACCCGTGTAATATAAAGCATAAACCATGAACGATGAGACCGAATGGGATTCTCTGTAGGCAGCATTGTCAAGCTATAGTAATATTCCATTTCTTGATAATCAATATGTTTTCTTTGTTTGAGATATTTAAGAGCATGGATTTATGCATGAATGATTTATTTATGATATTTATGATTTATCGTTGAAATTTGCATTCCACGACATAAAAATATAGTAATTGGAGTTATTTATCGCCCCCCTTCTGAAAACACTCTGGAATTTGTAGAGAAAGTAAACGAAATTATCTCAGGTGTTACCAAAGGTAATAAGCATTGTTATATAACTGGTGATTTTAATTTGGATCTACTGAAGCATGATTCAGTCACTGCTCAATTCAATGAATTGCTTTTTGCTTTTAGTTTTCTGCCAATGATTACAAAACCCACAAGAATTACAGCACATTCCGCGACGCTTATAGACAACATTTTTACGAACAATACAACAGTATCCTCAAAAAATGGTTTGATCATAACTGATATCTCAAGATAGCAACACGACTGAATTTGAGCACGTTTTATAAACATGTCCCCAAAACTAACGAGAACACAAAGGAAAAGTCAATCAAAAATTGATATCAACATAAATTCACATCGAAAAATGTGATTTATTTTACCTTTAAGTCACTCGACTGCTTGGAAATTCGTTAAAACTCCGCTTCTTCGGTTCTGAAATATTGCTCCGCATTGATAAAAAACGTATGAAGTTCCTCGAAGCAAGATTTTATCCCTGAAAGCTCTTCTTTTTCCACCATAGCGGCTTCTGAGTATCCCTTAATTAGTATCCCTGTCTTGAGTAGCAAACCGCGAAAAAATGCAGGCCTGAAAAACGACTTTGCACAACACAACAAGAGAGAGTTTTCACTGCAGCTAACGTGACATCGGCCGTGAAGCCGCGCGAAAAACAAAGCCTCGCTTTGGTCACAAAATTGCTAAGATCCCGGATGCCGGCGCATGTTTTGCGACGTCATACACGCTCGCGAGCTAGCCCTGCCCAACGGCGGGCGGCGGCGGCACACGGACCGACGCGCCCGCGAAACATTCCGCTAGCCATGACCATGAAAAATGACGGGCATAGGTTCTATGAGTATGGGGCTCCGCAGGGTCAAGCCCAAATCATACCGCCCAGAAGGACGTCGGACACCTTATTGAGACTTACATAACGGAGTAACTGGTTGGCTTTCAGTTGAGGTCAGGGGTAGCAGTTTATATAGTTAAATTTAGGACTAAGCAACCCGAGAAGCTAGGTGGTACAGTGGTACGGTAGGCTAAGTAAGCCTAAGCCTAGCCGAGATCACAGGTTCAATTCTGAGTGGCGATTTGAGATTTTCTTTTTTACACATAAAAATTCATTGAAAATAAAATTCTTAGTGTCGACATTACGTTATATAAGTCTCAATAACGTGTCCGACGTCCTTCTGGACGGTATGATTTAGACACAGCCGCTCCGCAGCGAGCCTCCGCTATAAACCAGGGTCTGCTTGTTGCTCGCTGCTCGCAAGCTATATCTACATCTTTCCGCACAAGACATTACTATTAAAAACTGCGCATTCGTTCCTATGGAGCCTTTGGTTTTTATGTTCAGTGCAGAGATAAAAAAAGAATCATGCAATCGATGGAGCTTATCTCAGTTTACCTGGTACCATTGCTGTGTCCTTGTTGTTAATTTAATCCTATTTAAAGCGGGCTTTTTTTCGAGTTCCTGAGCCTGGGAGAGTGAGCACGTAAACGTTATGCCCCCTTTCGTAACTTCAAGAACGTTAAAGCTATGACAATGAAAAACTGCACTGGGGTTAAAAAATTTAAATAAGAAAGGAAAAACGAAATGAATTCTGGTAGTTGTAGTCAAATGACGCCATCGTGCAATTGCTCTATTACGTCATTAGTTTTGCACAGCCGCCATCTTGGATTTCTCGATTCCTCATGCAAAGCCTAAGAAAACCGCCTAAATTGGCAAAAAAATATATCAAAAAGCAGTAAATAGACGCTAACATGGTATAAAAAGTGTAAAACTTATGATGATAAACTTACAAATGTAAATCAACAGATAAAAAATCCAAATTTGAAAAAACATGGCTGTCCAAAAAGTTTGGTGGTGTTTGCTTAAATATGAAAAAAGTTATGAATATGGTCAATGTAAAAGGTTGTTTGTTTGCACATGAAGCAAGTGGTTGACCCTTTATATGAAAATCTGTTTTTTTTTTAATTTATAGTTTTCTTCTTTGGTAAGCTCATGCCTCGCTTCTGGACGAAAGTAATTCGCGTTAGCTCCGAATAAAGATTAGTATATTAAGCAACTGCTTAGAAATCTGCCGAGTTTGAGTTGTTTGCTACCAAACCCTCAGAAATCAAGTGATTAATTTGCATAATAAATAAAAATCAACATGGCGGCTATCATGAATAGGCTAGGCTTATACATTGTTTGTTCTAATTAATTTTTTTTCTGCAGCTGGTCCAGCAAGTATCAAATGCGCAGGTCAGGGAAACAAGCCTCCTTATCCCTCGGGGGGCATGGGTGAGTGAGAATTGTCAGACCTGGCTGGCCTGACCGGTTAGTTCGTCAATAGAATGCACTTGTTTGAAGACCTGTTTCTACAAGTCCTTCAAAATCAGTGTGAATGCTGTTTACGAATTGACAAATAATGGTATACTATCTACCAATTAACTGGTCTGGCCGATCACTTCTAACAAATCAGTGGTAAGCGTCCCGTGTCCTTCAGTAATGAGTACTAAAATAATATGTATAACTAGCCGAATGGCGACAAAGATAGCATACGAGAAAGTCGGTGGCATAACTTCTGTTCTGAGTCACGATTACATCCAGTGATTTCTTTGCATTGTCTTTGGTCCTTAGCTCCTGGTGGAGGCGGTGGACCAAGCGCCCCTGCACCACCACCCGCTGGTGTTCCAACTCCAGCACCAACCTCCCCTCCCCTGGAACCAACAACAGGAGGAGGAGGAGGAGGGGGAGGAGGAGGAGGGGAAATATCTGCTCCTGGTACCGCCAGTGGGGGAAGAGGAGGTAAGACCTTTAGTTGTTAATCTTTCAAAATTAAAAAGTTAATTCAAAGTTTATCTTTCAAAATTCACTTTGTCGGATAGGCGATCCTAAGCGCTCATATGGTGGGAAGCATAGGACAGAAGGCGCGTAAGGAAGATACTAGGTTGGGCACCAGGATGGCTGTCAAGCGGTTTACACGTCAACATAGAGCCAGGCTCTCAGATAGTGGGAGCGAGCGAAAAATGTCGGAGCGAGTGAATAAAAAACGACGTTGGGGGGGGGGGGGGGGGAGGGAATTTGAAAGTCGGTGGTTTAAGCCTGGTTTCTGGTTTCCTGTTGTCCACAAACTCAAACGTTATAACCACAGCATAATAAACGGTACCACAGGAAAGTACTGCTCAGTAGCTTTCATTTGAATGGCCATTCTTTAGGATTTCATCCACAGGATCAAAAGTTAGAACCACCTTGCACGTACAGCATAATAAACAACATCACTGGCTTGTCTTCTCTCCCTACAATATGTTCATGACTGGTGCAAAACGCTCAGAGAGGAGTTGCCAGAAGAAATCGAGATTGTTGTGAAATAATGGAAACAAAATATTCCAGGAGAAAAGAATGACACTTGTCTTCTCTTTGGGTATAGAATCTGACAACGCTGGAAAGTAGCATGTTCTGCCTTTAAATCTAAAAATGGCTTCAAATTTTTACTATATTAGGTATACCTGCCAACTCGCGCCTGCAGATCAACGCCATTGATCTCACGGAGACTACTTGTTCATATGTCTTCAGCAGCGGCTCTCGGATGTCGTCGGAACATCATTGGAAATCTTCGCTAATGTTCTGAAATAGTCGAAACGTATTCCAAAATCAATCAGGGCCGCGCGCGTTCGTACACCAAATGAACCCTGTTACGCAAAATAACGCGCTTTATAGATTGTGTTTTATTTTCAGCTGGCTCAGATTTCTGCAAAGGTAAACCTGGCGGCACATACCCAGACCCCGACGATTGCGCAGGATTTATCATTTGTAACATTGGCAAAGCACATCGACAAAAATGCGCCCCTCCTCTACTCTTCAGCGGCGCCTCCATGAACTGTAATTTCCCTGATAAGGTGGACTGCGGCTCCAGACCCAGAAAATACGGTGATTCTGCACAGCGGTTTGATTCAGGTATATTTTATAATAATCACATGAAGTCTTCCGGCCCTGCAGGTACGCAGGGTAGGTATAATGCATTTGAACACGATTATAAAACATCCGTATTAATTGTTCCGTTCATCAGGGGGTTTTAGAACAGACTTCAGAATGTTTTCAAATTAAATTCAAATCGTCAGACCGGAATGTATCACCCTTCAAAGCCGTTAGCAAGGAACCGTTATTGTATTTATAATGTAATATATGTACCGTAAACACCGGTGTATAAGCCGCACTTTTTTGCCCAAAATTGAGGGTGCGGTTTATCTACGGGAACATCTGCAAAAGGTTATCGTACTTTCCGGTGATATAAGTTGACCAGACTTTTTGAGCCTCGAAATTAAGATTTTATTTATTAGCGGTGTATAACATGGAACAAAAATTCTTTAACTTTAGATGATGTAGAAAAGTGAGTCTTAACTGTTTATCTACGGGAACATCTGCAAAAGGTTATCGTACTTTCCGGTGATATAAGTTGAGGAGACTTTTTGAGTGAGTCTTGACTGTCTAACAGTGCGGCCAGAGCGCCTTCGACACCAAAAAATCAAATTGAACAATCCGCATCGAACACATAACGGACGAACGTGAGTGTTGTGTTTATAAATTGTAAAATTTATCCTCAAATTGTCAAAATATCTGGTTACCTTAGTAACCAGGTTAAATAAAAACACGTGGTCAAGAAATTTGCACGGTTACCAAGCTTGTTTTGGCCTGAACGAACGGCGGCAAACAAACGTATCTGCGCTTAAAACTGCTGAAACCGTGGGGTTTCTTTTTTTCAATACACGATGAAACAGTTGCACGTTTCAACCCATAAGGAAACGTGCAACTGTTTCTTGTATGCTTCAAAACAAGCTTCCGAATATTCAGTTTGCTAAGAATTTGTTACCGCCGTATTTGGAAAATCAAAATATTAACCAATCAATTCGCTAGAACCATTTGCTTCCAATCTCGAGGGACCGAGGGATTTCCAAGTATGGTACTAAGCAAAAAATGAATATTCGGAAGCTGTAAATGCGCGTTACAAGTTTCAACCAACTTAAGGGTTTCTGATGTAATATATCAGTCACAGGGAAGGGAGAGGCGCAGCCGAGTTTTCTTTAACACACACTTTAACCCCGAGGTGTTTGGATACCTGATGAAACACTCTTTCGAGTGTTTTATATAGCTTCTCAAAATGCGGAGAAAACGAATGAATAAAATCTCCAAAATCTATGCAAATGAAGACCGGATTTCCAAACCTCCTTCACGGTAGCGATTTCCTTTGTGTTCTCGTCATGAATTATTAATGAGGTTCAGAAGTATCTTTACATTACGTAAATCTTATAACAATAGCCACTGTTATGAAAATTTCAATAGTTAGATTACAGGTTGTCAGCTACCTTTGGGCTGATCAAAACCAACACGGCCGCTGAAAACGAGACTGTATGGTGGCTTCCCATCTCGTCCCAAGAGCCCGTGTTCCTTTCGGTCAGCAGCAAAGGTGGGTGTTCGGCGTCCGGCTAGTTTTTGTGCTCATTAAAGGTATTCTAGAATTCCATGTTGCCGTTGAGGAAAATACAACAATCTATATCTACAATGTAGAACGCTCGGAATCAAGGTCCCTGGCTATTTTCAGAAATCTTTATTTTTTTCCAGACTCAGCTTTATCTTCTGTCTACACGGAAGTGCAAAACACGCAAGCTAACATTCCAGCCAGCAGCCCAGTCCAGTCCAGCAGTCCAGTCCAGTCCAATACACCATGCCATATAAACACACAGGGCAGGCCTTCTAGTCCCGTAGTCCAGTCCACTGTTCCATGTCAAATTAACACACAGATAAACATATAGGCCAATCATTCCAGTCCTGCACTTCAGTCCAGTCCACTGTGGCAGATAAACACACAAAACAGCTCCTTTACTTCTGCAGTCCAGTCCTGTCCACCACACCGAACAACGATTTTTGCCCTGTTGTCCAGTCTAGTTCATCCATCATGCCAGATACACAGAGCCGTTCTTCATCTTGCCAAACAACATCCGCCCAGCAGAGGATAGCAGTTTGCTTTGCAGATAGCGTTTGCTTTTGTTTTAAATGAATACATTATTCATTGCGCTCAAGCCACTTCTTACCCTTGACACTGGCTGTATTCGGTTTGAGCTCTGATCAGTTCATTGGATTGTCTGCGTCTGTTATGATTGGTCAGAGTGATAACCTATTGATGATTAACAACTATTCACCGAAGTGGAGATGGGTAGTGGTGGATAGTTGTTTTAGTATATAAAACAGTGAGATAATATAACGAAAATGATGCTTGTTAACTCATTTATTCCTGTCAACGATTACAATTTTCGCGCGCAAATTGCTGGGAGGTGAATAGCACTTGCTATTCCGAGTTTCAGTAGCCAATCAGAGCGCGCCAACAATGCTATCCACTGTTTCAGTATATACTAAAATGCGTTATAGAGGTTTTGCACGGCAGCCATGTTGCATAGCAGGAACAATACATTCTTTTCCCTATGGGAAAGAATGTTCTTTCTAATGCAAAACATTTTCATTGTTCCTGCCATGCAACATGGCTGCCGTGCAAAACCTCTATTCTGGACTGAAAAACTAAAGAAACCATGAGAATTAGTTTTAAAATATAAGGTTATGGATAAGTGTCTGGTTTATTGTTCATTACATTAAGTGTCGGCAGTACTTCTATCACGTGGTTACTCCCCGAGGGCTGAAGATATATGTTGTCTAAATATGCACATGTAAGTTAAAGGCCCACTGTCACCCAAAATGCATTGCGAATTTAACGCAGTCGAAAATTCCCGAAAGAGCCAATCACGAGCGAGCTCATCATTTGAAAACAAAAAAAAACGACCGCAAAGCCCACTGGGTGACAGTGGGCCTTTTAAAATGGAAATTAAATGAATAAATAAAATCTGAAATTTAAACAATGAATATTCAACGACTAACAGCTTTTAAACCATAAGATAACGTGAATGGGACGGGCTTTGCCTTGAAGACGTCTTGTAATTCTTGTTATTCTCTTACCCGTTATTAGTCAGCTTTGGAACATCAAAAGTAAGTAGGTAAATTTATTTATCATCGATATTGTGGGAGTGGTCGCCCAATTTCCAGAGCACTAGGCCCATGTTTAATAACACTCGACTATACATATGCTTGATATAAAAATAAGTATAAAATATATTTACAATAAGTATAAAAAACTGTATATATATATACAGTCGCACGACCATAAAAATCTGTATAAAATATATACAAATAAAAGCTACAAGGGAGAGATTGTATTTGTTACACTGTCTGACAACTCCAAATTCAGTTAGGATTTTTGCCGTTTTTTTGGCGGAGGGCATCTGGTTCCAAATATGTGCTTTATGTTTGTATAGAGTACTATATGAAGGCTGCTCAACATCAAAACCATTACTTCTGAGGTAACTAGTTGTAGGCATTTACACGGATGGTCTGAAAAAATTACCTATGTAAGAAGGGCCATGCAGTTGAAAGCTTTTAAAACATGGGATGAAAGATTGCTGAAAACGTCTCGGTTCTAGCAAGTCCATAGAAGCCAAGGGGAGGCATGACCCGTAAGATACAGTTTTGCCTATATTTAAAAGTGTTGTCAAGGCATAAAAATTGGCATTCTCGAGTTTGTTATTCAGTTCCTTCAGTTCCTTGGTGATACCTAATAAAAGAGGGCAGCAGTCTGATTCCAGATCATTTGACGTTGTTCTCATGTTTTGCAGGGAACGGCAAAGAAATGTACAAAATGTAAAACTCACGTGCCGGCAGAGGCATTGTTTTCGCTCATTAAACCTATTAGGGCCATTTATACGGGAGAAAATAAGACGCGTCTTGACTTATTAAAATAAGATGCGAAGTGTACCATTTATACGTTTGCGTCCAACATAAGACGCGAAGATCACGTATAAATGGTTCGCGTCTTATTTTTGATACGGCGCACTTGTTGTTCACGTCTTATTTAGGACGCGAAAGCATTTATACGAGGAAGTTCACGTCTTATTTAAGACGCGGACAAAATAAGAACTGCTGAAAACCCTGTTCTAAGATAAGACGCGTCTTACTTAAGTCGCGTCTAAAATAAGACACGAATGCTTATTTTGTACTGTTTATACGATCGGTTCGCGTCTTATTGAAGTCGCGTCTTAGATAAGACGCGTCTTATTTTCTGTCGTATAAATGGCCCTATTGTGCCGTTCTCGCTGCCGTCGCCGTCGTGGTTGCTTAACTGAGCTCCCTAATGAGACTCAGTGACACTTCACCTATCCCATAATGTCGCTAAGGCATTCTAGAAAGAGCTACGAGAAACGATTGCGCAACGGTCACGCCACAGACAATTGTGGCACATAGCCAAAGGCTGTGCCTAAAGAATACCGTTTAGAGGGACAGCCGAGAAGTGCTGGAGACGACTTTCCGACTCGGTTGGCTCTCGGAAAATTCTCGGTAAATTCAATATGGCGTCTCGTTTCTCTGCTTGTGTTCAAGTTCGCATCGAGGAAGGAGGCGAATAACAAAAAGAAAAGTATGTTTTTTAATATACTAGTTTGAATTCCCATTCCATGAGAACTTAGGTGCTCGTTTTGAAAGCGTTCATACTGTTTGTTTGAGATCATATCTTGTAGGATAGAGCGAGCTTAGCTTATGTACTTTTGTCCCTCTAACCGGTACTATATAACCCGACGGTACCAATCAATGAAAATCAATCATTGATTGCCAATCAATACAATCAATAATAATCAATAATAATCCATTGATTGATATTGATTGGTTCAACCAATCAATAAAAATCGATACTCACTCACCCAGACTCCTTAATTGCTATTGATTATTATTGATTTTTATAGATAATCAATAACTGATCGTGCAATGTAAAAACCCGCGTTTCAAGGCATTTGAGATCAATTTGGCGACTGTTACCTTGATTCCCCGGCGGCCTCAACGGAAGATGTCAAAGCAATTAGAGGTCGCAATAGCCATATTCTGTGTCGTAAAAGGATACCACCAGTGTCTGATGGCTGATGCTTCCCGTTTCCCGTATGCCGGAAACGCGATGCTTAATCTCTCTATTAAGCTTCGCGTATAACGCAAACAGGAATTGTGAGCTTGTCGTCTGCCGTTTGCCGTCCTATAAAAGCAGGTCTCGTCGCGTACAAATACGGCGGCTGCCGTGACTATCCCTGCCGTTCGCGACTAAAAATTACGCAATGCTTAATCTCTCTAATGAGGTAGTTATAAACCCATTAAAAACCATCGCGTGTACCGCAAACGGGAAATGTAAACTTGCCGACTCTGCCACTTGCCGTTACAAAATATGTGAAAGCAGGTCTTCTCGCGTTGAAAACGGCAGCTACCTTGACCATCTCTGCCGTTCTCGTTCTCGTTCCGTTCTTTCTCTGTCCGCCTTGCGGACATTTCGCTATGACAGACATCCTGTTATCCCGGCAAATATAACTTCACGGTGCTAAAAATGTAACTCCCTCTTTTATACGAAATACTAAATTCTGTCTGCGTGCCGGATCGATATACAATTAAATAGGTAATAAAATGTTGTTGTTCAGTTAATTTTGTTGTTGTAATTTATTTATTCTTTTTACAAAAGCGAACTTTTGTCACAAATCAGAACAATTACGCTTTATTAGGGCGTTTATTGGAATCGAAAACGGAAATTTTAGTTTTCAATGAAAATCAATATTAATCAATAGAAGTCAATGATAATCAATGAAAATCGATACTCACTCAACTCCAAGGCATTGATTTTTATTGATTTCCAATACCAATCAATTAATTGGTATTGATTATTATTGATTGTTATTGATTATATTGATTATTGCTTTTCATTGATTGGTACCGCCGGGTATATAAGAAGGTAATACCGTTTAGAGGGTCACACTTCATATTATTAAAAGTATATGATTTCCTTCAAGTGTGACTTGGAATTTTATTAAACAATCACAGGCTTTCTTGTTTTAGTTTCCTTAAATATAGGTCATAACATCTTTGAACATAATAATTTTGATCTAGACTTTTGTCCAGACTTTTGTCCCTCTAATCGGTACTATGTAAGAAGGTAATACCACTTAGAGGGTCACACTTAATATATAAGTGTATGACCTCCCTAAAGTCTTGCTTAGAATTTTATTTCACAATCACAGGCTTTGCTGTTTAGGTGCCAGCTAGATCAGAAATTATCATGACATTTTCGAATGTAAAATAATATTATTGTCTGTTTTGTTGACTCGTCCCTCTGACCGGTACTATGTAAGAATGTAATACCGCTCAGAGGGTCACACTTCATATATAAGTGTATGACCTCCCTAAAGTCTTGCTTAGAATTTTATTTCACAATCACAGGCTTTGCTGTTTAG
Source organism: Cladopsammia gracilis (assembly GCA_022457155.1). NCBI lineage: Eukaryota > Metazoa > Cnidaria > Anthozoa > Scleractinia > Dendrophylliidae > Cladopsammia > Cladopsammia gracilis. Next base: position 220,725 of record JAJGOT010000541.1, read on the forward strand.
GTGCCAGCTAGATCAGAAATAATCATAACATTTTCGAATATAAAATATTAATATTGTCTGTTTTGTTGACTCGTCCCTCTGACCGGTACTATGTAAGAATGTAATACCACTCAGAGGGTCACACTTCATATATAAGTGTATGACCTCCCTAACGTCTTGCTTAGAATTTTATTTCACAATCACAGGCTTTGCTGTTTAGGTGTTAACTAGATCAGAAATAATCATAACATTTTTGAACATAAAATATTATTATTGCATCTGTTTTGTTGACTCGTCCCTCTGAGCGGTACTATGTAAGAAGGAAATACCACTCAGAGGGTAACACTTCATATAAGGTATATTAACTCCATAAAGTTTCAGTTTAGTTTTTGTTTTGTTTCTTGTTAAATGTTTCCACTGTCAACTGCCATGCCTTAGAGGTACTCTTGCATAAGTTGACTCTTGATGTTTAGACGCAGGGAAGGGATGTCATTCTAAATCAAAATAATAATAATAATAACAACAATAGCATCAGTAAATGGTCAGACTTCGTTTGTATTACTAGCGTTGTTTAAATGTGTACAAGGTTGAACCTGGCAATTGTGATGAATGTAACTGACCTGAACAAAGTCAACCTCGTTCCCAGGGTCTCTCATCTTCCCGCCCCCTGGAGCGAGAGAAGAGAGACCCTGGTCAACTCTGGTCACGTGCGTCCCAAAATCTGGGATGTAACAAGTAAAAGATTTGAGGGAGGGGCGGCAAAGTGTGAAATTTGTTCGCTCTTGCAGAACATTGCAAATCAATTGGCGGCTTCCGATAAATGTGAAGCACCGCCGTCATCCGCAGACTTCAAAACATATCCACATCGATTGGTTTTGAGAGTGCAAGTTGCTTTAGGATCTGTAAATTAACAGTTGGGGAATTGTCACGGCGCTTGAAGATTTGTCGGCAGTTAAAAGCTTTGGACTCGCTACACAATTACAGTCCAATTTTATTACTGGACGCCGCCGCTGAGCTCGGTCTAGGCAGAAAATGCTTTTGATTTTATATGGCATTGTTCCGAACTGAGATGAATTATCGCAACATACTATTTAGCAGGCGATCTTCAAGCTTCATTCGACAGGCACATTAAATTGTCGCCGTCTGTTCTCAGACGATGGCGAAGTGGAAAAATATTTTGACATGCAGATCGACTAAACAGGAAACGAGGTAGAGAAGATAATGATAGCTTTTATTCTTCGTAGGTGAGGCATGTTGTTTTGTTCAAAATTTACCAGTTCCAGTCGTTTGAATGTCTATACAAGATCTTTACATTTTATTGTTTCATTATACGCTTGTAAAATTATTGAACGATAACCATTTTAAGCCTTGCGCATAATTCATTCGCTTTTGTTTGAATCGTTTGATTGAACCGTTTCCGGACATCAAGCCACTGTGAAGAAAACGAGACAAAGTAACACACACCGTCGACCCCTCCTTAGGAATATAATTGTCCAAGAGGCACGTGACCAGAGTTAACCAGGGTCTCTCTTCTCTCGCTCCAGGGGGCGGGAAGATGAGAGACCCTGGGAACGAGGTTGGAACAAAGTTTGGAGTTGCTCCTCTGGTAAGACATTCTGCAAACTGAAATGTAATTTAATAACTCAGGTTACCATATTTAGCCTCCAAATGTTAGTGATGATCTTAGAGTCAGTTTTTCATTGCAATATGATTCTAGAAATAACAACCCAACAAGTCTGTCTTACCATGCACACGAATACCCCACAGTCATCATTGTTTTGTTGTTTTGGCACATTCTGTTCATTAAGAAATGTAATGAAATCCAATCAGTGAAGTGTTCATATATGGCTGTTATAGCATTACTGTCCTTTTATCAAAGCGTTATTCTGCAAGTCAGGTAGCTATAATGGGTGCCAATAAAGTAATTTTAATTTGCATTAAGTAGTAATTATGTCTGCTTTTTACCTCAGGGATCTGTTCCTTCCATTCCTCCTCTTTGAAGGGTGTTCTCCTTTTCATCCCTTCTTCCTTAATGAAACTGAGGTTAAAAGGAGTTGACAGGCTAAACACGACTCCCGCTGTTTCGTGATGTAATAGGTCTTTGACCTTTAGAGTTTAGCTCTAACAAGTATGTCTTTTAGAGATTTTCCTCTTCTGTAGGAGATGAGAGGAGGTTCTCTGTATATTTCTCTCAGCAGTGGTTGATTTTCGATTAAATGCCACTTGTTCATTAAAATATTTTTAAGGTTAGGCACTGATGGGTTGTACTGTGTGACAAAAGGCATTAATCCGTTTTGCACTTTTTGCGGTTTTTGTTGAAGTGCCGACTTTCTATCTGTAAATTTAACTTCTGAGAGGACTTTGTTTACCAGATTATCTGGATAGCCTCGGACACGCAAGTGTGATCTGAAATTTTTAACGTTTTCTTCAAATATTGTTTCTGAAGAGTTGGTTCTGAGAAGCCTAAGGGCTTCGCCTTTGATAAATCCTTTTTTCACGCCTGGAGCGTGACAGGAAGAGAAATGCGTGTATTGAAATGTCTCAGTCGGTTTAAAGTGCGTGCGGATGTCAAAGATTGAATCTTTGTAGAATCTCTCGCCTTTAAAAATAGTAGTGTCTAGGAAGTTTGTTTCTTTTTCTGATATTTCAGCCGTAAATTTTATGGTCGGATGGTGCCTGTTTGCTTCTAAAATAAACTGGTCTATTTCCTCTCTTTTTGTGTCCCACAGGGAGAACACGTCATCGATGTACCTTTTCCACTCGAGGGGTTTTGTCTTGCTTTTACTGATAATTTCTGTTTCAACCGCGGACATAAAAATGTTTGCAAATTAAGCAACTGCCACTTTTGTTCCCATTGCGGTACCATGAGTTTGGAGATAGTTTCTTCCATTGAATTGGAAGGAGTTCTCCTGTAGTATCAGTCTAAGCAACCCTCTCAGTGAATTTGTAGGAATGGGCGTGTCGTTCTTATAGAAGGCTTCATATGCTTTGCATATAGTGTTTATTCCTTCCTCTTGAGGAATATTAGTGTACAGGCTGGTGACATCCATTGAAACTAGGATCGCGTTGTTTCAATGGAAGAAACTATCTCCAAACTCATGGTACCGCAATGGGAACAAAAGTGGCAGTTGCTTTTGCAAACATTTTTATGTCCGCGGTTGAAACAGAAATTATCAGTAAAAGCAAGACAAAACCCCTCGAGTGGAAAAGGTACATCGATGACGTGTTCTCCCTGTGGGACACAAAAAGAGAGGAAATAGACCAGTTTATTTTAGAAGCAAACAGGCACCATCCGACCATAAAATTTACGGCTGAAATATCAGAAAAAGAAACAAACTTCCTAGACACTACTATTTTTAAAGGCGAGAGATTCTACAAAGATTCAATCTTTGACATCCGCACGCACTTTAAACCGACTGAGACATTTCAATACACGCATTTCTCTTCCTGTCACGCTCCAGGCGTGAAAAAAGGATTTATCAAAGGCGAAGCCCTTAGGCTTCTCAGAACCAACTCTTCAGAAACAATATTTGAAGAAAACGTTAAAAATTTCAGATCACACTTGCGTGTCCGAGGCTATCCAGATAATCTGGTAAACAAAGTCCTCTCAGAAGTTAAATTTACAGATAGAAAGTCGGCACTTCAACAAAAACCGCAAAAAGTGCAAAACGGATTAATGCCTTTTGTCACACAGTACAACCCATCAGTGCCTAACCTTAAAAATATTTTAATGAACAAGTGGCATTTAATCGAAAATCAACCACTGCTGAGAGAAATATACAGAGAACCGTCTCTCATCTCCTACAGAAGAGGAAAATCTCTAAAAGACGTACTTGTTAGAGCTAAACTCTAAAGGTCAAAGACCTATTACATCACGAAACAGCGGGAGTCGTGTTTAGCCTGTCAACTCCTTTTAACCTAATACACAATGTACATAAACAATGTCACTGACCTTTCGCACCGAACTGTTTGTCCACTCGCCGCACAACAAATTTGCTGATTGTGTCCTTTTCATATTCACAGATCACCTGATTTACTTGTTCTAGTGTGGGGACTACTATTTCTCCACCAGAGGACCACACATTGTCAGACAATTCCATGGCAGGATTTTTACATGCATGTGAAGGCAGCTTGGCACTTCTTGTCAATTGTATTTCCCGCCGATTTTCATTTCTCGCGGGAACGCGTGGTTGTTTGGGGACTGGGCTAGTAAATTTAAATGTATCCCTTGTATATAAATCCATAATTTTAATCTCTGTGTATTGATCAATTGATCTATTTGTGCACCTAAACACGCCAAAATTGAAACAGGCAAAGTGCTTTCTGCAGTTATGGCAAGTCCACTCAATTCTTATTTCTAAACTTCAACATCCTTTAAATGGAATATTGGATTCCTGCTCTCCCTCCCTTCCTTTATATATTTTATGCACCTACAGCCCCCCTTAGAAATTACAAGTAAACCTCATATATTTAAACAAATTGTTTGGCTTTTAAGCCCCACCCCTACCCCCAGGAATTTTTAATACTTTCCAACAGGAGAGTATGGAGAAACTTCTAATATACTTGTCTGGGGAGTGGAAAATTATAATTGCCATGGGATGAAACATGACCAGTGTTTAATCCCTATATCAGAAATAATATTTGTATCATTGACAGCATGGTTTGAATGCAGGTTGTTTGGTCTGCATATATTTAGGTTAATATGACCCCACGTGATAATATTTTTCAACAAAGAACCACATTCAGAAAGATACATAAACTTTGTTTATTATTTTTATTAGCAATAATTTGATATAAATAAAGAAAAATTCTAAGCAAGACTTTAGGGAGGTCATACACTTATATATGAAGTGTTACCCTCTGAGTAGTATTACCTTCTTACCTAGTACCAGCCAGAGGGACGATTAAATAAAACAGACAATAATAATATTTTATATTAAAAAATGTCATGATAATTTCTGATCTAGTTGACACCTGAACAGCAAAGCCTGTGATTGTGAAATAAAATTCTAAGTAAGACTTTAGAGAGGTCATACACTTATATATGAAGTGTGACCCTCTGAGCGGTATTTCATTCTTACATAGTACTGGTCAGAGGGACGAGTCAACAAAACAGACGCAATAATAATATTTTATGTTCAAAAATGTCATGATTATTTCTGATCTAGTTAACACCTAAACAGCAAAGCCTGTGATTGTGAAATAAAATTCTAAGCAAGACTTTAGGGAGGTCATACACTTATATATGAAGTGTGACCCTCTGAGTGGTATTACATTCTTACATAGTACCGGTCAGAGGGACGAGTCAACAAAACAGACAATATTAATATTTTCTGATCTAGCTGGCACCTAAACAGCAAAGCCTGTGATTGTGAAATAAAATTCTAAGCAAGACTTTAGGGAGGTCATACACTTATATATGAAGTGTGACCCTCTGAGCGGTATTACATTCTTACATAGTACCGGTCAGAGGGACGAGTCAACAAAACAGACAATAATATTATTTTACATTCGAAAATGTCATGATAATTTCTGATCTAGCTGGCACCTAAACAGCAAAGCCTGTGATTGTGAAATAAAATTCTAAGCAAGACTTTAGGGAGGTCATACACTTATATATGAAGTGTGACCCTCTGAGCGGTATTACATTCTTACATAGTACCGGTCAGAGGGACGAGTCAACAAAACAGACAATAATATTATTTTACATTCGAAAATGTCATGATAATTTCTGATCTAGCTGGCACCTAAACAGCAAAGCCTGTGATTGTGAAATAAAATTCTAAGCAAGACTTTAGGGAGGTCATACACTTATATATTAAGTGTGACCCTCTAAGTGGTATTACCTTCTTACATAGTACCGATTAGAGGGACAAAAGTCTGGACAAAAGTCTAGATCAAAATTATTATGTTCAAAGATGTTATGACCTATATTTAAGGAAACTAAAACAAGAAAGCCTGTGATTGTTTAATAAAATTCCAAGTCACACTTGAAGGAAATCATATACTTTTAATAATATGAAGTGTGACCCTCTAAACGGTATTACCTTCTTATATAGTACCGGTTAGAGGGACAAAAGTACATAAGCTAAGCTCGCTCTATCCTACAAGATATGATCTCAAACAAACAGTATGAACGCTTTCAAAACGAGCACCTAAGTTCTCATGGAATGGGAATTCAAACTAGTATATTAAAAAACATACTTTTCTTTTTGTTATTCGCCTCCTTCCTCGATGCGAACTTGAACACAAGCAGAGAAACGAGACGCCATATTGAATTTACCGAGAATTTTCCGAGAGCCAACCGAGTCGGAAAGTCGTCTCCAGTACTTCTCGGCTGTCCCTCTAAACGGTATTCTTTAGGCACCATAGCCAAAGGGCAATCCAACCTCAACCGATACATGTCAGCGCTATACAGCGAAAGAAACTGGCGAGAAAATGGCCTGAAAACCATTCTTCTCCTAGTGATATAGAATTGCAAATAGATCGGATCAATTCAGACCAACGTTATCGAAAAATCAGAATAAATCGTTTAAACTGCAATACCGTGAACGATCCACTGCACCACATTGGATCAATACACTGAAACACAGTGATATACTAAACTTACCACTGCAAGGACCGATCAAACGATGAAAAGGCACATCCATTCTATGAAAAAAAGCAGTCGGTGAGCAAAAACGTCGGCGCTGGCACTAGGGTCTTTCTCGAGCCGTTCCAGCAATGTCGCTCCCAAAATTTGTTTCGATACTAAACTCTAGTTTCTGCAAGTGCACCGTTTACCTCTACATCAGCTTTTAATATACGTTCAAGTTTTTCTTCACGGATTTCTTTTCTCGGATAAATGTGTTCTCTATGCTTTTTCCTCTGATTATGGGACATATCATTTGTAACTACGTTTCTGTTTGTAGAAAGGATTGTTTAAATCGATCGACCTTTTTAAAGGGCTACTCATGATAATTGTAACCATTGAGAACCGATGTATACTAAGAACCCCGCATTGAATGCTCCCCTGAAAATTTTGAATGTAAGTTGTCTAAAGTGAGCGGAAAATGCATCCAACTTTGGTATTCATATGGCAAATGGCACAAATGACACAATGTATTTTTAAAATGGGTAACTCACACTGCCATAAACTGATGTTTAATAATAACCAAACATGTCCGTACATCGCAAGCTCAACTTAACGGATTCAGATTATTCAGAGCGTTTTGAAAGTCAAGTACAAATTATAGACATAGTGACAATTCTTTGTTCTCTTCATTGTTTTATTTTCTGTTTAGCACTGTTTTATTAGACAAAGTTTGTTGATAACTCAGCAAAAGACCGGGAAATTTTTCATTCGCATGTAAAAGCACATATAATATTTTAGTGTTGCAAACGGAAACTGGGGAAACCCAACAAGTGATCCGCCGACCCAAGGGCGCTTAGCTCCTCTTGATTATGAAACGAAATGTTGAAGCCTGTGTAGCTGGCGGTGTTTTTGCGCACAATGCTGAATTAGCGAGCGGCAAAACCGCGAGGAGAGCGCGAGCGGCGAAGCCGTGAGAACCACAGGCTTCCCAAGCTACGTACGCGGTGTATGCGACAGCTTGTGTATACAGAGAAATGTATGGGAAAATCACGGATTCTCTAAAATTGGGTAAATAACTATCTATTTTGAAATAAATTTTACCTACCTCAAATGTGTTGTTTACTTGTGTCTTGTACCGAATTTGAAGCCATTCCGACGCCATTAATTTTAGTGAAGTTATTCGAAGTCGTTGTCTCCCGGAATGGCTTCAAATTCGGTACAAGACACAAGTAAACAACACATATGAGGTAGGTAAACTTTATTTCAAAATAGATAGTTATTTACCCAATTTTAGAGAATCCGTGATTTTCCCATACATTTCTCTGTATACACAAGCTGTCGCATACACCTCGTATGTAGCTTGGGAAGCCTGTGTGAGAACAAGCCGCGAGGGAATTCTCCGCCTCCGCTCGAGAGAATGCTCGAGTGTATCGACTTCTACTGTGATTTGCATGTTGTTCTAATTTGAAAAATCCATTTGAAGTCCAAAGATCGGTTTTAATTTTCCATACTGAGTTTGAAGTAAAAAAATTGAACAGTAAAAAAATTTAAAACGATAAAAAAAAAAATAATCGCGTGACATAAATATGCATTGTGTGAAACGAGACAACACAACTAGATAACGCAATACTCTGGGAAATTAAAAAAAGTTTACATCTGAGAAATTAATCCTTATCGAGTGAAAATTTGCATATCTGTCCCCGTATACTATATCTCGTTCAACGCTTCGCGTTTTCACGAGATAAAAATGACCATTCCGTATTCCGTATCCCGATTCTGTTTTCCAAATTTCACATTCCATACTTCTAAACCGGATCAAACCTGTCTGACTCGTACTCGCAGCCACTCGTGACATCGTCCGTACTCGTATTATATTTCTTTAGGATTTTGCCTCTTCTTGGTCTGCTTACTGCTGCAGCTCACCACTACAGCATTTTGAGGCTTTTTGCCTTCAAGGTACTGTATTATTACCAACAGTTTATTGGTATATTGCTCGCCAGTCCAATATCGCCTGATATGTTTTTAAGCTTATTTAATCGGCCCCTCGAGGTAAGCAATTAATCAACTTCGGCATGCATGTCAGTTAAAATTTCTTATATCAGCGAAAACATATAGTTCGGTCGTCTTGAGAAATTAAGTGTATTGAACCTTGCAGTAGGTTACTATAAATTTAAAGACCCGTTTGTAGTATTGATATGACATAAGAAGCCATGGCCACTCAGTATCGGAATGCTATGTAGAACGAGGCATAAGTTATACACAATAGGCACATTTGTTATTCAAGGAGATGCAACGAGGCGGCATTGTCTGCCTCACTGGCTGTATTTAAAAACGCAATTTCAAACGTTTATTAACATTCATTCCTTTCGCTTATAAGCGCCACTCCATTACTAGCTTGTATTTTCCATTTTGCTACCATTATATTAATATTCTTTTACTTTTAGAGCGGTCTAAAATGCTCAACATTGAGCGACAGACCTATGCGGTAAATAAATAAATTAGTTGCGGGGTATTCTGCAGTTTAGCCACCATTACTTAATAAATTCTGACTATGTACCTGTACTCAAGAACTAGAATGATTTTCTTTGAACCGTGAAATAGTTACTAAGCTTGTAGGCACTATTAGACACTATTAATTCCATTGTTTTCTTTTGTTTAGTTTTTACTAATTTTGACTAAATGATTAATTGCTAGATCACTTGTATACATTTTATTCCGCAATATAGAACACAGTGAAGCTGGAAAGATTTCCGTATAACCCAATACATCAGTTATGCATACCATTATTAAAACTGAAACAAAAGCCAAAACAATAGAACGCAAAAAAAGCGCATACATATCTAGTGAAAATCAAGTTATTTCCTGCATAAAAGTTGTTGACCCGGGCCAAAACCGGCCGTAAATCGGGCGTGATTATCCGCATGTACGCAAACTCGCCTCTGCCTTCCCTAGAAAGGTATTTTGGTCCCTATTGTTATGGAGGCTTCAGGAAGGTTAAACCAATCAGAATCCGTCTTCTGTGCATATGTTTGGGGTTTAGGGGGGATTAGAGAGAAGCCGTTTATCAGTCGGAGAAGAATATCACATTGCAAACAAATATGGGCTAAACTGCAGAATACCCCTCAACTTATTTGCATGGTATTGAATAACAATAGTACTTATTGTTTCATGCCTCATTCTTCAAAGATTTCCGACACATATACATAACATGAATCTAATTTGCGGGGTATTCTGCAATTGCTCCCTGAAAGCGATGAAATCATCCTTTGAGGATCACCATCCATTTATCGCAAAGTGAGGGTACAGTATGTCTTCCTTCAGCAAAGTGGCAGATTTTTCTAAGAATTTTCAAGCTTTCCTGGAAAACTATGGTAAAGAAAATAACATTTTTGAATTTGGATTTACTTTTTACAAACATTTCATAGACTGTTTCTTTTGTAGTTTTTGAGAAATTTTTAGAAAACTCGGCCACATTCGGTCGAGCAATTGTGCAAGAAATTTTAGCGTATTTTCTTGTGTAGACAATTTCCTCGTTGCGACTATTTAATGTGTTTTGCTTTTGAGAGTATTCTATTATTTGGATAAAACTTTCAACTGATAGAATTTGTTGTCCTTTTCCTGAGTGATTGGTCTGGAAAAAGATCTTTTGTAAACAAAACCGGATTTGCATATTTTAAATTTTCCTCGCATCGCAGAATCCAAAATGCCTGCATAATTTTTTTATATTTTGACTCATACGCAACTGATGTTTTTTACTCGAAAATCGTTGACACCAATTATTCTGGACTGAAATGTTGTTTTTTCAAGTCTGTGTTCACTCTCATTCTTGTGCGCATTGCTTAGTTTATTGTTCCTTGATTTGCGTTGATTTGTTTAAAAACTGAGAAATCATGCAGGACTGAATGGGTTAACCAAAAAGTTCAACTAGATTTTCTCCAACTTTTGTTTATGTAGGAAATACCGAATACTGCTTGCATACAGAAAATCTGGATAGGTTACCGAACAAACTTTCGATATAAATTTGTGCAATTTTACACAGTATTTTCATTTCCGGTTAGCTGCTATACTACTACCCCAGTTGTTCAAAAGGTGGATAGGGCTATCCACTGGATAAATCACTATGCAGTGGATAACACAAATGATTTTGTTAGTACTTATCCACTGGATAATGATTTATCCAGTGGATAGCGCTATCCATCTTTTGAACAACCGGGGTCAGTTTGATAGGAAAAATCTGCTGATGCGTGCATCAATGCATGATGAGTGGAGGTCACACGAGCATGCTGCTAAAAACCCTTTCTTCTTTAATCAGAAACTGTGGCTTTTAAGACCCCCACCCCCCAGTGGAGTTTCCAGTGACCTCCCATGGGGGTGGTATGGATATTTCCTGAAACCGCATACATTCTATGAAAAGTTGTGTAACACAACATCAGGTTAAAGCTTTTTTTTTCCAAGCCTTTTGGCTCGAAAAAGAACAGAAAATAATCCCATAACGTGTATTTTGAATTCGTATCCAAAAAATCAAAACGGAAAATGTACATAATTTGTCATTATTAAAGGGAGGGTTTCACGGTTCTGCGCATGTGCAAGTTATGATGTAACCCATTTTAATTTCATTGTTTAGACCAATCGGAAGCGAGTAGATAAGTGGCGGGAAATTTGCACATGAAAATGTCGTGGTCAGTCAGCTGATTGAATGGATGATTATACATACCCATGTGTGCCATGGAAGCTACCAGAACGTGGAATAATTCCTTTGGGTCTTAAGGTTTTATTCAGTGTTGACTTTGTCGGTGTAATCTGTTGAAATTTTCTGTGAATTTTGGTCATGCTGCGCTTTGTTTGGACTAATTATAGTATGTGATTATTGAAATAAATGTGAGTCAGTGGTTTTTTAACTGTTAAAATTGGTAAGAAAGCGAATAAAGCATTACAATCTGTGCACATGTGCCAAACCATGAAACTATCCCTTCAATGCATGTAACATAAAACTGCACACTCAACCCAAGATGGCTGCAAGAGAAAATAATAATTATTCCAATAATTAGAATGTCCTACATAATTTAATTTATCTGTGATTTTTTATTGTATGTAACTATTGTAAATTTGTGTGCTGATGCATGAGCGTAATTTATTATTTTTGTTTTGTAAAAAAAGTGGCTGACCCAATTGGCCTGTTATTTTTATCAGACAAGTTAAAATTTTATTCAACACACTTGAAGACTGCACTCCATCCAAATTGCCAATGTGTCTGTGACTGTGTTTATTGATTTTATTGCAAAAGAAATATTTATTTTTATACACTTGTAAAAACCTGACCTAGATGAATTCTTTACAAACTTATTTGAACAGATTGAAAATTGTGGCATATATCACTGACAGACTTTTAGTTTCAATGTCTTTTTCCTTTTTTTCCCCTTTCGTTTGTTTGAATACTATCTGTATATATGTACTTATTGACTAAGTGGGAGGGCCGGATGGGAAAATATTTGGTGTATGGTGTATGGACCGAGCGCATTGAGGTCCGTGCGTCATGACTGAGAGCCAAATATTTTCCCATCCAGCCGGACCTAACTTTGTCAATAAGTATTTTATCATATGACCAATTTGGAGACAAAATTACTTGAAATTTCAACGCATGACGGTGAGGCCATCTGCTTTTGTAGAAGGGCTGTACGCCTTTTTCCTGGCCCGCTCACGCAAAATTAATGCGTACAGCCCTCATATGGGACTTTCATCAATGGTTTTGGGTTCCTTCTGCATGTACCGGAGCACATATTACGTAAAACAAAAGGAACAAAGAACGCCAATACTACAAATGCAAAACAAGACCAAAAATACAATGCCTCACAAACAATAGAAGACAATGAGTGGTTCATGGGTACCAGTACATGCAGAAAGACCCAGGTTTTGCAAAGAAAATGTTCGCAGGGCGTCATACGGGTCATATGATAATAGGTCATGTAAATTTTTAAGAATAAAAGTTAGCGATAATAGGGCAGAATGACATTTCGATGACTTACTCATCATTTTCAAATTTGTGTAACTACGACATGCGAGTTCATTATATAATAAATTTGAGTCATGAAGTTGCTCTTGATTATTCTATTATTATTATTATTTAGATTCCACCAAAATCATGACCACTGAACTGGACCATTCCTGCCTATTACAATCAGTTAATGAATGCCCTGAACCAAGAAATGCTGAGATGAAAGGTAACTTCCCATCGTGGTTGACTGGGACATTGCTCAGGAATGGGCCTGGCAGATTCGAGTGTGGCGACACCTCGTTTAATCACTGGTTTGATGGCAAAGGACTTTTGCACGGCTTTCACATACAAGATGGTCACGTGACATACAATAACAGGTTTGTGCAAAGCCAAGGTTATGCAGATTCCGTAGAACGTGGCAAGGCTTGTCATGTAGAATTTGGCACTTTTGTTCCCCCGGACCCATGCAAGAATATCTTTGCTCGCTTCTTCTCGCAGTTCTGGGGAGGAACGGTTCCCTCTGATAATACAATGGACTCTGTGTTCACGATGAAAGATAAGATGTATACAGGTTCTGACAGTAACTTCATCTTTGAGATTGATCCAAAGACCCTGGACACTTTGAAGAGGGTGGACTTCACAAAAGAGTTCCCAGGTACAGTATTGTGAAAAAATCATGCAAGCAAAATATGTGAATTTTGTTCTTTGTTCCCACAAACTTTCGTCCAAAGTGTGCTCGAAAGTTCAAGCCAAATTTTGTGGCGTTATTCGTGAGGTTATTCAACATGAAGTTGTGTAATACGGCTGAGTATTTAAAATGCCGAGGCGTATTACACAACTTTTTGCTGTCAGAACAAATTGTTTTTTATACTACATTCTCCTACAACTAAGTTTTTGAAACTGTTTTTCCTAGCGCGCAGTCAGAAGAGTTTAATAACATGTCATATTTGCACTCATTTTGATGCGCATTTGCACTCTAGAATAACAGAGCAATATTTTGCTGAAACAAAGGGCAATATTATTTTTGTCACATTTTTGGGACCTCATCGAAAATTCATGGTCATCAGCGAAATGCTACCAGCAGGAAACAACATTTTGCTTGGCAATAAATGGAAGTTCTTCAGTGTTCGTGCAAAGTTTTCCAAATGATGAGACAATCTACTGATCATCAGTAACTTACACAAAAATTACCGAGCATATATAAATAAGACAATGTAAAACTCGAGTTCAGCTACATGTGCTGACATAGCGACATTAAAGAACTTACCATTTTACAAGCTTGTCTGATTATGAACTCAGTTCATTCTACAAAAAAATAGCCAAATCATCTTTCTTCAAATAGTCTTAAAAACAATAGCGTTCCGCCCAGATGACATCATATTTGGCAGCATTGCATTGTGGGATCGAAATGCAGACAACTATTTCAAAATGGCTCGGAAACACCAGTTTTTGCGATTCCTGTACATGTTGTGGATAATTGTCGAGTTGTGCCCAAGAACAGTGCTTCATAGCACCTGTTTTTCGTAGCTACTTGCATAGTTCTTGAATGTTTGTATGCATTTCAATCCCATGATGCTGTGCGCCAATTCTATTTTTAGAATCTGGGCAGAACGCTATTCCACAAAGGATAATGATTTTTTGTCTTGGGCAAGCTTATGCTCGATTATGTCAAGATTCATCGCGATAATTCCCTCGTTTTGCAAAGCGACATCAAATTATAATCATTTACAGCGTAACGTGGCAGATCAAAGGTGTCCAAGTTTTCTATGAATATAACAAGGCTTTGAAAAGATGTCTGGGTGTTTTTTGGTGTTGCAAAAGCCATTGTTGGTTAGCTTTTGTGTTGTGGTGTGGGTATTGTTCAGTGTCTTTGGAATCGTTTGTTTTACGTCATTTTGGTACCAGATTCCTGAAAGATGAGGATCTCATTTTATGGATGTGGCTCTTATTATTAATAATAAGCATCTTGACATTTTGAATTCACAATTTCTATTGATGATTAAATTGGTCATTTTAAAGATATTGTTATTTCTGTAAAGCCCTGGTCAAACAGATGGACAGATTAGCAGGAATTACAATTGTAACTAATGATCATAAAGTAAATTAAAAATATGATAATTATAATATTTTTAGGGTCTTAAATTAATGTAAAATTAAGCTTTAAAATTAAAAACACTTGCTATATACATGTAGTTATAGGGGTGGCGAATGGTACCTTCAACATTGTGGGTCTCGAAAAATTTTGGTCCAGTCTCAAAATATCGGTAGTTTTTGTTTTAAGTCTCAAAGTCTCGTTTGGCTGGTGCTTTTTCTGTCTTGGAGTCTCGGATTTTTTTCCTCAAGGTCTTGGATACTTTTGTCAAGCATTCTCATTCTTCATCCTTGTTTGATAGGTGAATCGGATAATTTTAGCACTGAGTCTCAGGCTCAGATTTTATAACATAGTTGCGGTCGCGGTCTCCGATTTTGATACAAGGGTCTCGGCGTCTCAGCGAGTCTCAGATTTACCATTCGCCACCCCTAGTTATTAAAATAACCAGTGAGTGTAGTGTGTTTAAAGTTTATCTTGAAAGTTCTGCACTGTATTTAATTGTTATTAATATGGCTTGGTGCCACATTAATACGACCACATTTCTATGGCCCTTTGATGATTTCTAATAGATTTCCACTCTATTTCCAACCAGGTGACTTAAAGATTGATTCTACAACAGCTCACCCACACACAACCCCAGATGGTTCATTGATCAACATCTCTGTTACGCATGGCCGAAATCCTGTTTACAAAATCATCCAAATACCACCCGCCTCAGGAAAGGCAGGCGAGACTCCTCTAGAGGGGGGCAAAGTTGTATGCCGTATCCCACCCACGAGTGGTTTAGGGTACTTTCACAGCTTCAGCCTCACTGACAATTATGTTGTTTTGACTGAAGTCCCTCTCATTCTTAGCATACGGGGACTTCTTGGCCGCAAGCGTTCTGCCTCTGGTTTTGAAGAATGGCTTCGCTGGGATGCAAACCAGCTCATCAGATTCCACGTTGTTGACAGAAGAGATGGCAACCGAGTTGGCGCCTTCACAGCTAAACCATTCTTTGTGTTCCACCACATCAATGCCTTTGAAAAAGATGACAAAATTTATCTTGATGCCTGTTGCTACCCTGACAATTCAATTATAAAACAGTTGTACCTGCATAACTTGCGTTCCCCTACGCAACCGGGCCAGAAAAAGTTTGATGTCCCAGAAGTTCGTCGTTATGAACTTCCTCTGGGAGAACTTGGGGATGATGGTACGGAGAAACCCCTCCATAAGAGAGGCAATGGGCTGGATTACTCTTCACTGTACTCAGCATTGGAGATGCCGAAAATCAATTACGAGGAGTACAATGGTAAACCGTACAGGTGTGTGGAATTATTCTGTGTCTATTGATGACAGCAGTTACTAATAAGACTAGCGAAGCTCCTATTGCAAAATATTGAAAAAAACTACAAACAAACCATACCACAGAAAAGTACTGCAGCTCATGAGAAGTTTAATCATTCGATAATTGAGGATTGTTTTTTAATCCACTGACTATGGTATTTGATTAGATGTTCGAAAAGAGCATGAAGAAAAATGTCCACTTGCCAAAAATCAGCATCTTATTGCAATTTGAGGGTGAGATATTGGCACAGTTATGCTCTGATGACTCCATACAAACCCTTCTGTGCATTTTGCGTCATGTTCTTTCCTAATTATAATCAAATCCCATAATTTCACAAATTTAGTTTTTTTGGCCGCATCATCACTTATTATAAGGACTCTCCAAAGTTTTTTTTGTAATTATTTAACATTCAGATACTACTCTTAATTTCACCCATTTTTAAAATAGATTTTTATTTACTTTTATTTTATTAGCTTCGCCAAGTGCATGTAAGCATAATACAAAAAAAATAAATAATATTTCTGTAATATTCTTAGCGAAAGGTCTACAGTAAACTCTCTATAAGCCAGACATCCTTGAAACCTCCACCTTATAGATATTTCCATATTATAGAGTTTATTTTACAGACCAACAAGTGATATCCATCCAGGATCAGCTAACCACTGACATCTGCTTTAGATTGGTGTCGACTGTTTTACTGGTTTTTGTTAATGCATAATCTTTGGCTCTTTCACTGTCAGGTTTGTGTATGGCATAGCGGCCCCCGAGCATACTAACTTTGTCAATGAAAAACTGGTCAAGCTCAATGTGGAGACCAAGGAGTTTGTTACTTGGGAGGAGCCAGGTGGGTTTGCTTCAGAGCCTGTGTTTGTTAAAGCACCTGATGGGAAGGCAGAGGATGACGGTGTTGTGTTGTCATGCGTGATCAATGTCATTGACCAGACCACCTCTCTGTTGGTACTAGACGCTAAAGATTTCAAGGAGCTGGGTCGAGCCTCCGTTCCAGGAGTCACTCCATTCACCTACCATTCTACTTATTTCAGTGGCAAATGAACGAAACTGAAAAATGTACAGTAAAAACCCGCATACAAGAACACCCATTTTCGGAGTGCAGGCTGATTGGGTTCTTATATATCGGGTATTTTAGGCGAAATCAGCCTGAAAGTGTTCTTAAGTGTTCTTAATTTTTTACTTCTAAAAAATGTAAGGGATTTACTAACTATGATGAAATACATAACTTTGAGAGAAAATTAAACTTGAGACACACAACAGCAAGTGAAATTACTAGCATTTATACAGAGATCTGATCTTAGTGCAATACCACAGTAAAGCTACAGCCACTGTTTGTTCTATTAAACTGAAAAGGGAAGAGTTTTTATATATAAGAACAATTTTCAATTTTCAGGCTGAATGTGTTCGTATATATATGCTCCTTTTTTATCAAATTTCAGCCTGGGTGTTCTTAATCCACATGTTCTTGTATGTTTTACTGTAATTTCTATTTTATGTTAATGCTGCAAAGTGTGGTTCCAGGATTATATCCACCCCGAGGAGGGTCAATAAGAAATTCTGAGGGTGAGGGTATTCTAAAAGCCAATTAATCGCCATAGTATTGAAACCTCTTGTAACCTCTCACCTCTACTAAACAGTGTTTTTGGCAGAAAGCACCCATTCCCCCTTTATAGCATAGTGATTAATTAAAAAAAATGAAATATTAAGAAATTTGGTACATGTAACATGACAGGTGGTTACCAGAGGTGTTGCATAATAGAGTGTTTGCACAGGACCAGGCATGTACATGTAGATTCAGTAAAAGGTGGGGATATAGAAGTGACAGACAGGTAAAAAAGAGAAAAACGTAGTCCTTTTAAAGCTGCACTTGGCTTTTACAGCTGGAAAATTAAGTTCACAGCCGGGTAATTTCCCTGGTTCCAGGCTATTATCTACATCCTTCAAAAATCTACAGTACACATCCTACAAAGCTGTTTTTTGTGATGAGAGTTTTGGTGTAATTAAGACTTTGAATTTTTGCCTGCCATGTTGGTGCCCTAAAGTGGAGCACCAAGATGGCTGCTCCATACATTTCTTACTAAAAATGCCTAATACTCTCTTGCCTATAACTTTTGAACGAAATGCTCTTGTGCTTCAAAATTTGGCCCAAATGTATAGTTTTACACTCTTTACAATTCCATAAACATTTTGAACTCAAAATCTGTTGTTTAATAGTTCTGAATTTTGATGTCACTCTATAAAAAGTCTCAAAATGTAGGTATTTGACTTTAAAAGAAGAAATTTATAGAAAGGCTATTCAGAAAGATCATCTTTTAGCCATCATGCTTTCCAGTTCAGTTTGAGGACATTGCAATTCTAACATTAACAACCACTATCCGGTATTAACAAATAGATATTAAGTTCACTATTATACACAGTACATGTATATGTGACCGTGAATGGGAAAACGTACACTAACGCTTTTCTGTTGGATCAGATCATGCCCATGGCATGGCCAAAAAACAGTGGGGAATTACAAGCGAAGAAACAAAAATATTTTACTTGGAACTACCACAATGTTAAATTTTGCCTCGAAATCCCGGAAAATGAACTTGAAAAAGGTATGAAGCCTATTTCTCTCCTTGGGAGGTGATGAAAATTAGCTGTCATCTAGCGTTTCATGTCCTCTTTCGACTTGAGGTCCTCAAGTCCACAACTGTCCTAATTTTTGTTCCCAACGTTTGAGCTTTTTACTAATGGCGATGTAATCTTTGATAAGAAATGGTGAAAATTTGCCAAAAATTGACACAGAAAGCTGCTACCTAGCAAACAAAACCAGCTGAATTCATCTTAAAGCCAAAATCCAAATTTTTCCCACACTAGATGCAGGTGGTGTAATCAGTGACATCATATCAGTTTGTACTCTCAATCAGTTCAAGCATGTGGGAAATTTTACAGTTGAAGTAAACATAATATCGTTTATGAGTTTCTGATTGTTTATCTGATAATAATAGTAGTATTTAATAATAATAATAATAATGATAATTTTTTGAACAAGATGTTTATTAACAATTAAAATAACTATTTACAATACACTAAAATTCTAATTATGATAAAATATGTACATTTGAAATGGTATAATAAAAGACTCGTGAACATTACATTTTATAATAATAATAACAATAATAATTTAATAATAATAATAATAATACTTTATTAACAAATTTCTTAATAATAATAATAATAATAATAATAATAATACTAAAAATAATAACTTTATTCACAATTTAAAAAATATCTTAATTACAAAAAAATAAAAATAATTGATAATAAAAATTCAAAATTCTATAATAATAATAAAACCATGAGTATTTGTGGTTATAATTCAGGGGATTGGTGAAATTACAAGTACCTTCAGATTTCCGATTAGGGTTTAGCATTTATTAATTTGCATAGTAACTGTTTGATTTTTATGCTGTAGTTCCTCTATTTTTAGATTGTAAATAATTTATATACACTGAATTAAAAAAAAAACGTTGTTGGAAAAATGCATAAACCACAAGAGATGCGACACAATGGGAGTCTGGTAACAAGGCAAATGAGGCTTGGTAACATTTCATTTATTGGTATTTAATATCTCTTCTTCCTAAGAGATTTTCAGAGAATGGTTTGGGGAATATTGTGTTATTATAGTAATGTGACATTTATAATGGTAATTGAACTGAATGGAGTGCAATTTGGTGTGAAATCATACGTGCGTGATTTCAAAATCGAACGAGCGCGCAGCACAAGTTCGATTTGAAATCACAAGTATGATTTCAGACCAAAATTGCACAACACGAAGTTCAATTACCTCTTTATTACATCCATTTTTAAATCGCACAATTTAATTGCCCAAATACAGCATTTTAGTCAGTACCAATATTGATGTGACTTGTGCAGTAGTTGCAATTTAGGGCCAAAAATAGTGCGATTCGCGAATAAATCGCACTGCTGAGAAAAAGATGCAATTTAGAGCAAAAAACTGTGATTCAGGAATAAATCGCACTGCTGAGAGCCAATCAGATTGCAAGGATCATCAGTGATTTCAAAATGGATGTAATAAATCTGAGAACACAATAAGTTTTCTTTCTGTTAACTAGAAAACCACATGGTCATATCATTCATAGTTTATTTATTAGTATTTAATGTCTCTTCTTCCTTACAGATTTTCAGAGGATAGTTTAGGGTGTATATTGTATTATAATAATGTGAAATTTATCTGAGAACATAGTAAGTTTTTTTTCTGTTTCCTAGCAAATCATGTGGTCATAATTTATCATTCATGGTTTATTCTTTTTACCCAACATTTTTTTAAACAGTTGTATCATGTAAAGTGCATTAATTGGGCACATTTTGTAGAGTGTGCTTTATTACACCTGTAAGTTGAAAACTAGAATTATTATTATCTGATATAAGCTTACTATTCATAAGTTAAGTTAAAGGTTAATTCTGTGTTTTTTTTTTTTTAATAATTCTGTTGCTGTCTGTAGGTAATGACTACACTCTGCTAATTAAGCTTGTAACCCAGCTTGAAAAAGATGGTCAGATAAATAAATATAACAGATCCAGTGTTAACATTGTTAAATTTTCTGCGTATGTTTTGGATATGAAAATGCAGATGGCATTTTATGGGATGGTCACATCAGAAGGCACCTTTTTTTCGTTTTTCCCTAATATGATAAGTACATAAAAGAAATAAGATACTGACCAAAGTTTCTGCTTCTTAAGAGCTTCAAATACTATTTAAATTTGCATTAGAAGAAGCTGAAATTCGTTTTGAACACCACAAATTTGAAACATACTTAGCAGCCTTGCCTTGACAATGTGTCACTTCTTCCCCCAATGTGAGATTTTACACTGGCACAAATAGTTTAAAATAGGTAAGGACTGAAATTGTCTCTCGAGTAAATATGAATGACATGAATTAGAGTAGTTTTTAATTGTGCAGTTCCAGAAAATATCCATACTCCCCCCACGGAAGGTTTTTTGTTTAGCACCCCCATCCCCCCCCCCCCCCCCCAGGAAATTCCAGTTTAGCTTCATACTTTGCTTCTAAGATCCCCCTCCGCCTAGGAATTTCCAATGACCTTCCATGGGGTGGGTATGGATTTTTTCTGGAACTACACATTGAGTGTCAAAAGTAATTTTGAAACTGCTTTGGTTTTGCATAACTACACTTTGCGATTGGTTAAAATCTCGCCACTTTCTCGACCAATCAGAAGTCAACCCCCCCCCCCCCCCAAGTCCTTGCCAAAATCAATCATGACTTATTTTCATGCGTTTTCCCACGCTTGGCGTCGACTGCATGTATTTGCTTTAAGTTCTGATTGGTTCGTTGGATTTCCAGTGCTGCTGTGGTTGGTCAGAGTAAAAATTACTTTGAGTTTGGTTTACAAAACTGCTCAATTTACAACAGTACAAATCTGTGACGACTGCAAACTAGACACGTCTTTTAGCGTGAAATCAATCCTAAGCAACAGCACTCTAGAACACAATGTTTGCCCATTCATAGCAATTTTCATGCCTGAAACTGTTGGAGCAGTGCAGCAACAAACAAGCAAAGCGAAGCAACAAGCTAGAACACAGCTGCCAGAAACAAGAGTGTTTCAAACAGTGTTAAAAAATTATTACGGTCACCTGACAAACAGTCACTATTAGACAGTTATTCTGTTTTGTTTGTTCTTGACTATTTAACAATCCTTAAGACTGCTGACTGTAAAATGTTGTTTCCTAAGGGGTTTCATGAAAATAATTATTATCACCTGTCAATAAAATTGGAAAAGAGAAATACAGTGTAACTACAAACATTAACAAGTTAAAGGTCTCCAAAGAATTTTTTATTAGTCACGTTTAAGTCAGGCTTTCAGGAATATTCATTTACAGTTAGCTACAATTTATAAGTAACCTGTTTTAATACACAAAAGCCCCGAGTCATTGGTCCAGCAGGTTTTTAAAGTGTCGCAATGTGTCAAATCTACTAACAAAGCTATCTGTAAGGCTTTGTTCACACTTGGTGCCCGAGCACTAGTGCCTGGGTACCGGCCTTGTATTCGGGCACGGTGCCAGTGCCCGAATTCTGGCGTGGGTACTTCTAAAAAAAAGTGTGTTCACATTAATGCCCAGCGATAATAGTACTCGGGCACCGTGCTTGGGCACCACGTGTGAACATAGCCTAAGTCAACATTTACTCTGTTACCATGACCACAGCTATCTTTATTAATGTTTCCGTATCTTTGCAGCTGATGGCTGGAAAGTACTTTCTGACTCGGATTGTGTTTCCACAAATCTCTACAAGGAAGAAAACAATACAATATGAATGTGCATTAAGGGATGGACGATTAGAAAAGTGATGGGGGGGTGGGAACCTTGGGAGAGGCAAGAATTTTTTTTTTGTCCACCTAAGGTGGAAATCTTTTTTTTTTTTCACTCGATGGCTGGAATATTTTTTTTTAATACTTTACTTTTTAATTGTCCTTGGGCAGATTTTTTTTTTTGCAATAATGCGTGGGAATTTTTTTTTAATAATTTACTGGGAAATTTTTTTTTGTTGTTTTTGCCCCCCCCCCCCCCCCCCCCCCCCCCCCATCACTTTTCTAATGGTCCATCCCTAACTTGACTGAAAGACTTAAAACTGGTGTATTCTACAATGATAATTCTGTTATTCACAGTGTCCTGTTATTTGAACACTTGCCTCTTGCTTTGCTGCTAAAAGCAGGGGGCTACAATATCAAGGATGAGCAACATGACTACTGGCAGAGCCTATAATACCATTATTAGACAAGGTATTTCTCAGCATTTGCCAGGAAACTGTACATGTGGGTGTATTTGCTAATCTCACTGAGACCTATTTCCAGTGCTTAGCCCCAGAACTGATTAAGAAAACCGGCCAGTGGTAACCAATAGCATGTGACCCACCACACTTCATTAGAGGCTGTCAAATTTAAGGCATGGGTGTCAATCAAAGAAAAGCTGTTTCACTGATAATTGTCACCAAAATACATGTATCCTTTGAAAGTCACAAGAATATCTCGTCACCTATTTTGGACTCTCGTCTGTCATCAGGTTATTCAAAACAAAACCACACTACATGCATTAAATTTTTGGTGGGTGCTTAACGGAGGTAAAAACAATTGGAAAATTCTCATCGGGACCGCCAAAAGACGGTCGCTTAATAGGGGTTTTATTTACAGTACTATACAATGTACTGACAATAAATTTGTGACTTAATAGGGGTTCATCTGTACCTGCAAATGCTATCTGAATTTATATCTTAAAAGTAGATTTTGATAAAGGTTTTACATTAATTTTTCTTAGCAGATAAAATTATTGATATTATTTTGGGCTCTGTTTCATTAATATCCAGTCAGAATTCAAATTAATTTTATCAACTTTTCTTTGATTGATGTCCACCAAAACTCAACTTTCTCTGCTTTCAATGAGTGCAGTCAGTTGCATATGATTGGCAACTAGTTGATATTCAGTAGTACTATAGGGGGCAGCTAGCTGTCAATCCACCGTAGGAAAAAAGATGGCGGCTGTTCATTTTACCACAATACCTTGCGGACCTAACACAGCACATAAGACACAAAGAAAGCCAAATTTTTACAATATTTGTTCCAGTACTTAGGACAATGTGTAGACTAGGTTTGAAGATTTTATAACTTTTCTTTACATTTTTATGAACGTTGTTAAGGTTTTTGTGCGCTAAGAATTATGGGTAAATGTACCAGTCGCCATCTTTTTTCCTACCATGGATTGGGACTTTGTCCTGTTAATAATAATAATAATAATAATAATAATAATAATAATAATAATAATAATTAATAATAATAACAAATATTTAAACAGGGTAACCACTAAAGTTATACAACTGTTATCAGTGTGGGCCCTGTAAAAATGTTACCGTCTCCTGTTAGACGTTTTTGCTACCTACCTGTAGTTTTTGTTTTTGATGCCGTAATGTTATTTATTATAATTATTTTGTTTTGTGACAAACTCAATGAACTATAAAAGTAAACTAATGTGACAAGCACCTACACATACCTTATTCAACAGTGGTTTTGGTTTTGAGTTTTTTCCAGTTTGAAATTTCTTTAAATCTGAAGTAAAAAGAACCTACAAACAACAATAGGTACATTGTACTGTAGGATGAATTTTATACTAATGAAGTCCTTAAAGCAGTACATTGTACATGTACTTGCCTAACAAAATCCTCATAGCCACAAGGGTGGTTAAAACTGCTTTTACCAAAATAAATTTTAATTTTTTATAATTTCATTTCTTGAGGGGGGTGAATAGGTCTTTGGATCAGGGGATTTGGCAAATAATTTTGCCTGGATTTTGGATTCGGTGGAAAATGTTAACGGATTTGCGGATCCTGCAAAGGCAGCAGATTACGGTTTTATCCACTTTTTGGGTCCATATTTTGGTTTTTGTTGCTACAGTATAAAGTTTGGATCGTGGATCTGAACTCTCTTCACAAATATAGAGGTACATTGGCATGAAAATATATTATATAAGTATAAATATTTTAGTTTGTAAAAGAAAAAGAGAGCGCATTTTTTCACGTAATATCTTAAAAATGATGAAATGGTCAAGATGCTCAAACTAGTAAACTAGTGAGCTACATGTATAAATATAAATAAATAGATAAACAATATTACCGATTGTGCCCATCCTGCATACTTCCCAAACAGAAAACGGTAATGATCACCTGGCAATATTAAGAAAAGAAATTCATTAGCAACTGTACAACACATGTACTGTTACTAAGCCTAAACCAAGAAACACTCAATTTAAAATTACCACTCAATTATCACTACACATCACTGCAAGCTGCATACATGTAAATTCAAACCGATTTAATTTTGTGCATCAGGTCACGGAACTTCATTTTATTGCCGCCGTATGAACATTATTCATACGACCTGTCTCTGTGACAAAATAAACATTAACCAATGGGAAAGTCTCATCTAGGCTGCCAGTGCCATCTTGTATTTGAAAACTAGTTCCCAGACAACCTCCCCAGGCAAGCAAGCTTAAGAGGAGCTTACTGTATAACTTTCCTTTGGATTAAATCGAATCAATTATTATAAGTCGGGGCTCGAAATTGTGCCTGTATCAGGCGCATTTGCAACTAAAGATTTCGCTTTTGCGACTAAAATTTGTTTATTAGTCGCGATTTTGCAACTGTTTTACGGCCTAGCTAATAAAGACATTATATACAACAGTCTTGTGTCTTACTCGTAACTGGTAGTTGTAATTTTATCTGAAAAATCCTGCGAAATTCACATTGAATATTGTGTGAGTCAATCGTCGATTTCATGCTCCGTTAACATGGTTTCCAAGAAGTGTATCACAGGTGCACTTTTTCAGACTTTCTCAGAAATTTCTCATTTCGGGTTCCAGTAGTAGTAGTTAGCTTTTTTTTGTGACTAAAAGTTTCGAACTTGGGACTAAATTTTAGAAATTACTCGTAAATTGTGATTGAGAATTTTTTTTTTAATTTCAAGCCCTGTAAGTGGATATCAAAGACTTTGGTGAGTCTTCTTATGCTTAAGTTGTTCTACATTTTAACACTTCACTTTTTGTCATCTCTCTCACAACCAAAAGTTAAAACAGTCAATGCATTGCTTTCAGTTTTGGCAACATTGTACAGTATGTCATGGTGATTTTGAGGTTTTTGTCAAAACTGCCCCAAATTAAAAATAGTAAGGACCTTTGTCATACACAAAATGCATTTTTAGAACACTAAGGCCCGGTTCAGACGCCGAACTTTTCATGAGCCGAACCTAATACCTTGAATTAAGTACATGAAAAGTTCGGCGTCTGAATCAATTAAGAACGGCTATTTGAATTTGGAACGGCTGAGCCGTTCTTTTCGCCTGGCTCAGCCGGGAATTTCGGCTTTGGAACGGCTTTGATTCAGACGCCGAACTTTTCATGAGCCGAACCTAATGCATAAATTATTATAACGACTGGTGCGTGTTCTGACATCTTTGCCTGAAAATCGCTCACCTTTCGATTTGTTTCTCTTCAAACTGAATTAAGTTCGGCTAATTAAGTTCGGCGTCTGAATCAACAGGCGTACTTTTGTTAATTTGGGTCGGTCCAAATTCGAATTAAGTTCGGCTCATGAAAAGTTCGGCGTCTGAACTGGGCCTAAGAGGAAGATAATTATTTAGTGAATTTTCAAAGAGAAAATAGACCACAATCAGAGTTTCAGCAAATTTTCCAAGACAGAAGTGATAAACTTGAAAAAAACTAGCCCAATTTTTTCAAGATGTAATCCATTTCCATCTTGGCCATCTGCAGCCTTGAGATACTTATTTTTACTCTTAGAGCACTAGTAGAATAATTATTTGAAACAAAACTGGACCATAATTTTTGGGTTTCACTGATATAAAGATGTATTTTGGCTTTTTAAAGTGATACTAGAAAATGGTGACACAGCCCCTTAAAGTTGTAAGAAAACAGTTATGAAAGGATTACTACTCACCTATTTCTTTGTAGACCTTTGCAGTGAGTGACTTGGTTTTCTGCAGATGCGGCATGTAGTGTTTTGCAGTCAGCTGCCACACATGTGTGTCCACCGGCACTGCTTCAGTCTTGTCAAGTGACATCAGACACACACAGTCAGCCACTTTGGCTCCCACACCTGGCAGCTGACAAAGAGCTAGAAAGACAAGCAAAGTTAATGAATGCAGTATTTATCAAATTTAATGTTTAGTGTCATAATATGCAATTAATATTGCTGGAGTGTGGCTGTTTCGCTGCACCGCAAAGTCAATTTGCTTAACTATTGTTCAACAATCCTGAATTCATAATTTATTTGACTGATTGTTGTTCCTCCCTTCTGAACAAAACTTGATCAGTTCAGTTAACCATATGCTACCCGATTTAGGGACAAAAATTCTAGACCGTTTCCATGTAACACTGTTACATGTGTTAGACACGTCACATGGTGAATGGACCAAAGTTGTGCGGTAGCAACAAGATGGTCAGCAAGCGAGCTGTAACACCCTGTAACACCGTGTAACACCTTGTAACACCTTGTTACAGAATGTTACAGGGTGTTACAGGATGGCCATCAAGAGAGCTGTAACACCCTGTAACACCATGAAACACCTTGTTACAGAATGTTACAGGGTGTTACACAGTGTTACATGGTGTTACACCAGAGGCGTAGCTGCCTGTATGCCCGTACGTACGTATAAGCGTACCTGAAAAAGTCGAAAAAAAGAGAAAGATTTGGGACTTTAGGGTGGGTGAGGGAGGTAGGGGATGTTTGAAAATTGATTGTGCGTATCTCTGAAAAAGTCCTGACTACACCCCTGTACACGGTGTTACATGGTGTTACAGGGTGTCACACGGTGCTACAGGGTGTTATAGGGTGTTACACGGTGTTACAAGGTGTTACACAGTGTTACACGGTGTTACAGGGTGTTACACGGTGTTACAGGGTGTTACACAGTGTTACACGGTGTTACAGGGTGTTACACGGTGTTACAAGGTGTTACACGGTGTTACACGGTGTTACAGGGTGTTACAGGGTGTCACACAGTGTTACAGGCTGTTACACGGTGTTACAGGGCGTGACACCCTGTAACACTGTATAACACCATGTAACACTGTGTAACACCATGTAACACCTTGTAACACCGTGTAACACCCTGTAACACTGTGTAACACTGTGTAACACCCTGTAACACTGTGTAACACCGTGTAACCTGGTATAAAACCATGTAACACAGTGTAACACCCTGTAACAGTGTGTGACACCCTGTAACACCCTGTAACACCGTGTAACACCCTGTAACACTGTGTAACACCGTGTAACATTGTTACCTGCTGCAACACACAGTAACATTTTCTAGCGCAAATTGCATCGTGAATCATATGGCATGACTTGTGCACTTGTACCTGTTTCATTTGCAGCCACGCAACGCACATTCACGCACCCTCACCCACACAGCCACTTTCTATTACGGACAGCAGACTGTTTTAGATGTTCATTTTGTGTAACATGTAACACTACTGTAACACTGTTACACGAAAAATCCTCAACATTTTGGTCCCTAAATCGTGCATGGTACAGTTAACAAACTGTGATGGTGTAATAGAACAAGAACTACAGTTTTATGACAAAAGAAAGTTGTGTTGCTAAGATTACATGTATGTTGCTCCGAATAAAGTTTAGGTTAGAATGAGTTAAAGTGCCCATAACGATTTTTTTTTTATTTTCTTATCTAAATCTACATTTTGCATAATGAATGTCTGCGAAAAGACAAATAATTTTATTTCAGCAAAACGTGAATTTTTTATGATTTTTTATTAAAGTCTTCGAAATCCTATTTTTTGTGGTCGACCCACCCCGCTGATAAGAATGGCAACGGGCTCATAATAAGCCCATGAGATCAGTCTGTGACGTAGGTTCAGGAATCTTGTGCATAGAAATATTCTTTTCGGGGTCAGATATGTTGTTACAGTGCACTGCGACACATCATTCAGGCATTTTTAGCGAGAATAAAAAAATGTCCGCTTATTTATAAGTGAGATGGGAATAAGTCTCGAACATGCATTCCTTAATCTACGTCACAACTCCTGTCCGTAATGCAAATGGTGGTCCAAAATGGCGGCAAATTTCAAAGACTTTAAAAAATCATAAAAAATTCATGTTATGCTGAAATCAAAAAATGTTTCACAGACGTTCATTACATGACGTGTAGATTTAGATTAAAAAAAATAAAAAAAATCGTTATGAACACTTTAAACTTTACATTTAGATTTCTTGAATAGAAGTAAACTTACATTTTAATTGATTTTGAATATAAATCTGTGATGGTATAAAAGCATGGATTTTTACTAAAAGCCTATGATACACTGTTCAACATTCGTTGATTAACAGATGTTGCAACGGCTGTCAAAAAAATGTTGAACAGTGTATCATTCCATGTTGGATGTTGAAATAGCCATTCAACGTGTTAAATGTTGTTGAACGAAAATAGAGACAGGTTCTATAGGATACTAAAGTGTGAGGTCTCATTACTCAAAAACTAAATTTGGGATTTTTGCCTTGGTTCGTTATGTAATGAACCAAGGCAAAATTAGAAGGGTTTGTATGGAGTTATCAGGGCATAACGAGGACAATATCTCACCCCCAAATTTCACTAGGATGCTGAGTTTTGGCAAGCGGGTGTTTTAGTCATGCCCTTTCCAAATATCTAATCAAATCCCATAATTTCTCCAATTAAGTTTTTGTGACGTCATCATTTTAGTACTCCATTCCGTTCAACAAGTTGCAACTTGATGAACTTACCGATCTTAGGCATCAGATCTCAGTTTCTTGGTATTACATGTAGGTTTGAAACTGGGTGGGGAAATCACCAATTTTTGCAAGAAAATGTGTAGGGAAAATTTCATATTCTGGTCTGAAAATGCATAATGAACCCCTGGACTTCTCCCCTAGATTTACTAAGTCTGCTGGTATGTTACATGTACTAACCCCTACCGTTATTTTCGTATTTATTGTTATCAGTCAATTATTTTATAGTCAGCTCCTGTAATTGTTTAGTGTGCAGCAACCCGCCACGATTAACTTTAGTTATTTGCGGGTTGCTAATATAATTTGTTTTATTACTTGTAAATAAATCATTGTTGTTGTTGTTGTTGTCTAATCTAACATCTAACCTGCATGGGCCACTTCATAAGAAACACCTCTTAAATTTTCCACCCAGCCACTGTCATGATTTTGAAGAATGTAACTTGCACTTTGACTTATAAACTTTGCTCGATATCCAAAGCCCAGCTTCCGTAAGTTCCCTTCAACTTGTGTCCCTGCCAAATCTTTTAACTCAGGAAAAGTGTAATATGTAACACCATTCATTTCTCCCAACTTGTGTCCATAAGTGTGACAGAGCATTTCAACCATTCCACTTATCCGTGGGATGCTGTTGTTTGATGAGCAGATGAACGAAAACAAAGTTTCCACCGGGTCTTGCCTCAGAACTCTCACTCCTCGGAATTTTTCTGAAACGTTGGCAAAGTGAGGATCAGTTGTTCCCCATTGCTCGAAAAGGGAGTCCGCATCTACTTCCAGATGAAAGTAATCTCTCAAAATGGCATCGTATAGCTTCGATCCCTCGTCGGTTTTGCTCTTCGGAGAGATCTGAATCTCCTCTAAGATTTGTTTTTTCTGTGGATTCTGCGAATTTGTTGACTTAAAAACATGGTACAAGATTTCACTCTGGTTTTGTTTTAGAGTCCAAACGAAGCCAGATAAAACATTGGTCCATTCACCAGGGGCTGTTTCTCTCCATCTGAAAGACTGGCCACTTTGTAAAGTAAGGTCTAAACGAATCCCAGGTTTATCTACGCGAAGCTTTCTCCACACAGCCGACATAATTTATACAACTTGGTCTAAAGGAGCTCTAATTTATAGCAACTCAGCCGCCATCTTGAATGCACCGAACACACTGGGAACGATTCTCTTGGGGAAGGGTCCCAGGAGAGGAAATGGGTTGGGGGGGGGGGGGGGGTGGGTAGCGATGCGAACTGAGATTTACGTGCGTTTTTGACGCGATTTCGCTGAATAAAGGTGGAAGTTTTAAACCTCCTTAAAATGGTAAATATGCGTAAGATATTAGACATGTAAGGAAACGCTGGATTATACGTTTCCATAAAGGGCAGGGCATAAAAGGTATGCTGCATGATGTTGGAGCGAACACAGGACGCCCAAGCTCAGTATTCTGAGATATTACGCAACGAACGATTTTTTGACTTTGTATGGGACTGTGACGTCAATACAAGAATGCCGGTGTCGCGGTTTCTCAGCTCCTCGCATTTTTTTGATGCACCCTGAGGAAGAAACATGGTTCTATTGAGGTGTGTTGTCTATGGTTGTAGCAACACGCACCAAAAAACGGTTCCCCGAGGGTGGCCGCTTAGGCACGGACCATTATTTTTTTTGACGGGGGGGGGGGGGGGGGGGGTTTGGAAAATTTTGAAATAAATAGTTTGCAGAGGCTATAAACACTGAAATAAATTGTATGCAAGCAAAAAATAAAGAAAAAAATTGTTTGCTGGAAGTATAGCAGTTGGACGGAGACACAAAATAAATTGTTTGCAGCAGGTGCCGCATATAAAAAAATGTTTGCATGCGAAAATTTTCCAACCCCCCCCCCCCCCCCCCCCCCGTCAAAAAAAATAATGGTCCGTTCTTTAATAGAAGTTCGACTGTAGTGGGAATTTCGAGTCAAAGAAATTTTTGATAAAACAGGGCGTGACTGGTCACGTGATGCAGCTATAAACAATTTCCTACCGGAAATTTGAAGAACTCTTGGTTATAATTAGCCTTAATCTATTAGTCCTAGGATACCTTGAAACATGTTGAAAACACTTTACAATAGACCACCCCCCTTTATATAATTTGAAAATCTGTTAAGGAACGAGGCCTTTTAAAATCTGCTTGAGATATTTTTCTCGTTTCCCCTTCTCTTTATCTGCTTTGTTTAAATCTTTTTCGGGTGTCTCCTTCTCTTTATCTACTTTCTTGACATCTTTTTCTCGTTTCTCCTTCTATTCATACTCATGTAATATTCATTATCCCGCGCGATGACGTAATTGGCATTGTATAAGGTAGAATAATAATTATATGCAAATGTGTCAGTTCGCAAAGATTTCCATGGAGGAGCGTCAGAGTGATTCTGCTTCAGCACGGCCTGCTCCTGTTGTGGCCATAGAATTACCGCAGCAGGCCGTGCTCCCTCTTCAACCACAAATGCAAGCTTCTTCAAACGAAGTTCTTGGTTTTAGTAGCGCTTCGATGAGTGCGTCAGTCGCGGAACAAGTACATTCGCCGAGCCACGTGGCGGGGCTCCGAGTTCATCGTTCACCAAAGCGGAGCAGTTACAGGTTCGCTTCTTGATTTTGTGTATTTTGGCGTTATTTCGGGAATAGCTATGGTTTGGTTCGTTGGGGCGAGCGGGATATTTATTTCTCCGGTTTCCTTTTCAAGTTTTCTTTCGGACCCTTGTTTGTTGTAGTTTAGGCGGCGTTTTATTTCGTTTGTGTTTGTAGGAATTTTGCACGTGTGAATTCCTATTAGATTCGGTAGATTTTTTGTATTTAGCCTTTGTTCGCGGGGATGTTAAGACATTTTTGCTCGCCGAATATCGACGGTATATTATATCGGGCCCAAGATTGAAAGCGATAGGTGAGGTTTTAGTCTCATGTTTACGTGACTGGGCTATGGCAAGGTGAAACAAAGGGTTCTTGGCGAGCGTAATGACGAATTGCGTTGAGTATCTTTGTGAACTCACTATTGACATAGAGAATTTCTTTGTGAGCCCAATGGCGGAGTAAGTTGAGTCTCTTTGTGAACTCGCTATTGAGATTACTTGTTGCTGGGTGAGCCAAATTGACGGACCGGAGTAAGTAGGGTATATTGGTGAACTCTCTGTTTAGATAAAGGGTTTCTTTGTGAGCCCAGTGACGAAGTAAGTGGAGTATCTTTGTGAACTCACTGTTGGGATACAGGGTTTCTTTGTGAGCCTGATGACGAAGTAAGTGGAGTATCTTTGTGAACTCACTGTTGAGATAAAGGGTTTCTTTGTGAGCCCAATAACGAAGTAAGTTGAGTCTCTTTGTGAACTCGCTGTTGAGATTAAGCGTTGCTTGGTTAGCCGAATTGATGGAGTAAGTGGAGTTTACAATACAATACAATACAATAACTTTATGAATTTTGTGAACTATCTGTTCAGATAAAGGGTTTCTTTGCGAGCCCCATGACGAGGTAAGTTGAGTATCTTTGTCAAATCATTGTTCAGATAAAGGGTTTCTTTGTGAGCCCAATGACGGAGTAAGTGGAGTATCTTTGTGAATTTTCTGTTGAGATAAAGGGTTTCTTTGTGAGCCCAATGACGAGGTAAGTTGAGTATCTTTGTAAAATCACTATTGAGATAAAGGGTTTCTTTGTGAGCCCAATGACGAAGTAAGTTGAGTATCTTTGTGAAATCACGGTTGAGGTAAAGGGTTTCTTTGTGAGCTCAATGACAAAGTAAGTTGAGTATCTTTGTGAACTCATTGTTGAGATAACGCGTTTCTATGTGAGTCCATAATGACGTAAAAAGGTCGAGTCCAACGGCGGTGTCAGTAGGATATAATGTCTAAGATAGTTGTTATAAGAGGGGGATATATGGTCGGTTGGGTTCTCTTTTGAGGACTCGCAGTTACTGAAAGATAGCCCCGGTAAGGGTCTATGCCGATTGAGAAGCGTATTTGCATGAGTCCAGCGGAAACTCAAAACGGGCGTGGTGAGCCCAATAATATGCGCTATAGGTATCTGGATGAACCTAATGTTCTTTGAGAGGCGTGATGGTCTTATGTGATCTAGTTTTATGTTTTGGGGGCCTTCCAATCAACGATCGCGTGCTTGTACTGTTTAAGTGTTACCGCCTGCGGTCGGTATGGCCATATTGCTAGGTTTTTTGAAAAAAAAAAAAAAAATCTTAGTTATATATTTATGTACCTGAAAGCCTTCGTGGCTGTTATTGGCGTTCTAGGCATATGCCTAGGAGTGTTGTAATTTTTTGCTTGTCTTTTATGACGAGGTTGTTTATGAAATAAAGTTGGTAAGTTAACGTGTACACTTTTCTTTTACTGTGTGGGGAGTGAATATGGTAACTGTGGGTTCCCTGTGCTACAGAACTGATCAGTGAAGATGGGAAGCGAAGGACTGAGAAAGTGTCATGGGATTCGTTCTTAACAGACAGAAGTTGTTGTTAGGTTTATGGTTTTATATCTATTTCTCAATTTCTGGGTCGTGAGAGATGACTCCGCAAGCGATATTGTCAACGATGGCATCCCTTGTTACTTCGACTCGTCGGGCAGTGGCAGTCATCTTCTCTAGGCCTGGGTCGGGGTAAAGTAAAGTGGGTTTTCTTCGATTCCATCCGTTGGTTACTCGTTTTTCTTTATTTAACTCCAAATAACGGAGATCGTTAATGTGGGGGAATGTTTTTCCCCGAGAAAAGTGCAGCAATTGGCTGCAACAAGGAAAATTCAATGAGTTTGGTCGGATGGAGCCTCGACCTCAGGTCTAGAGGAGGTGACGGCTGTTGATATTGTTTTGTCAAACATCAAACGAGTGTTATCAGGGTGAATTTAGAATATGGTAACTGTGGGTTCCCTGTGCTACAGAACTGATAATGAAGGTAGGAAGCGAAGGACTGAGAAAGTGTCATGGGATTCGTGCTTAACAGACAGAAGCTGTTGTTAGGTTTATGGTTTTATATCTATTTTTCAATTTCTGGGTCGTGAGAGATGACTCCGCAAGCGATTGTCAACGATGGCATCCCTTGTTGCTTCGACTCGTCGGGCAGTGGCAGTCATCTTCTCTAGGCCTGGGTCGGGGTAAAGTAAAGTGGGTTTTTTCTCGATTCCATCCGTTGGTTACTCGTTTTTCTTTATTTAACTCCAAATAAGGGAGATCGTTAATGTGGGGGAATGTTTTTCCCCGAGCAAACTGCAGCAATTGGCTGTAACAAGGAAAATTCAATGAGTTTGGTCGGATGGAGCCTCGACCTCAGGTCTAGAGGAGGTGACGGCTGTTGATATTGTTTTGTCAAATGTCAAACGGGTGTTATCAGGGTGAATTTAGAAGAATAGAATTTAGGTCAATTAAGAAGTAACGTTTCGGGATCCGAACATGTTCTTATTAGAGGAACTTCACAATCATTTGGAAGCGTGGGAATGTCATTCTGAAGGACTTACTGGATAAGAAAACTATCAAGAGTCGATATTTTAGATTTTCTCCGTCCCTTTCAGGGAGTGTTTACAGGAGCTCATTACGGCAGCCCTTCTCCGCCAGGGAAAGTCTTTTCAAACCACCTATCTTGTAAAGGCTTGGAAACAGTTATTTCATACGAAATACAGTCCCGCATTATAACTGGAGCTCTGAATGTTTGGGATGTAGGAGGAACAGTGGAACCTCCTTGGCTTGTTTTACTCTTACTATAGAGCCTTCGAAACCTCGCTTGTGTATTGATGCTTCGTTCTTGAATTTAAGGATGGCAGACACGCCATTTCCAATAGCTAAATTAGCGGAGATTTCACGATTTCTTTATGCGGAATCCTTATGTCTAAATTGGATGGTAATGTGGGCTATGACCACATCCTGCTCACGGAAAAATCATAAGAGCTTGAGGGCTTTGAATGGAATGGCTGGTGGTTTGATTCCCAATATGTGGGTTTAGCGGTAGTTAGCTATCTTCGGGGCATCGGTGTCGCCTGTCCTTTTATATCGATGTTAGATTGGTAGGAGAACTGTTCGCTAAAGAGGGCTTCTGGTCCCGCTATATAAGTTTGCGTGACACTATTTTAAGTAGAGGGTCGGCGGAGGCCTCCCTTTATATTGTTTGTCGAGTTTTAATTATGTGGGGGTACTCCCTTGGTTTAGCAAAGTACATCCTTGTCCCAGTTGGGCGGATATCATACCCGGATATGTTAGCTGATTCGCACTTGCAGTCGTTTTGATTCCTGTTGTTAAGACAAAGGTGTGCGGTGTTAGGAGAAAGCCTCCTCGCCCGCAGGGATTCGGTGCTTGTCAAGGCTCTCCAAAAGCTTATGGGAAAGTGCATTTCGTTTACGCTTGCATTCCCCGGGGAAAAATGTTATATACGTGAGTTGGCGTCGGCTATTAGGGCGGCTTCGGGAAAGCAAAATTCCACTTTTCGCCCATGCTGCGAGAGGAATTAGTGCGCTAGCGTTTCCTGAATTCTTGGTCCGAGTATATTCCGTGGAGAAAGAAGGACATGTGGCACTCAAGCTAACAACGGACGCATCATTGTCTCGTTGGGCAGGGGTGATTCACACAAACTTAGGGGAAGTGACATTTGGCGATTTTGGGAGGACCTTCTCTCGTTGAATATCAATGTCAAAGAAGTGTGGGCTGTGGCAGAGCTCTAGAATCTCTTCTGCCGGAAGTTCGAGATTGCCGCCTCGATATTCAAGGGGGTGACCAGGCTATTATTTATACCTGGCATGGTATGAGGTTCTCGTTGCAAGCATTTGAAACGAGTAGAAAAGCGCTTTTATTTTGTTTATTGTGAGAAAATATTGCTTTATCAATGATCTTTGTCCCTTCAAACATGAATGTGGCGGACTGGTTTCCACGAAAGCTGTCTCGTAACGACGCTATGCTGTCACCAAGATGCTGGCAGATTGTCTAGACGGAGTTTAGAGGTGGAAATGGTCATTCTCTTTTCCTCTGTTCTCACAGTCTTTACCCAGAGTCCCAAGACTGTTTGTCCCGGCAGTCGGCTGTTCGTGCGGTTTTTACCCTAACGATGAGGGATTTTGATTTTGCCAACGGTGTGGTCATGCGGGATGTGGAACAGGTCCACCCTCGTCTCAGTCCTTGAAAGCTCCTGTAGCCCTTCCGATCAACGAATTGAAGCTCGAAGGGCAGACTTACTGAGACGAAAACAGTCGACTCCATATTGTAGACATGTGTCCTGCCTTTGGGACCAAGAGGCCTTTTAAGTGCCCTTGGCCGACGCGATTGGTATTTGGGACCGTGGACTCCTTAATTAAAAGAAACTCAGAGCGATCTTCACCGCGCAAGGGCGAGGTTCGGATAACTCAGGTGTTCCCGCTTATGGTAACCCCGCAGCATCAAGAAGGGTGAAGGTTTATCTCACATCGGTAAGGGCAGGACAGCTTCAGGCCAGGGTCTCCCCTTCACAAGCGGAGCCTTTTTTGCTGAGTGACCTGATCGCGATCTCGGATCTTATCCCCGCGCAGTCGATTGAACGAACCGGGTTTAGTTTCTAAGAAGATCTTCGTTTTAGCTCGGAGTTTAGCCTTCTTTAAAGCTATGGTTTTTCCTGGGGACCGAGCGGGTGATTTAGGCAGAATGGAGACCCAAGAAATTCTATATTTTCCACAGTGAGGGGGGCCTCCTGTTTAACCATATGTATACGAAAACGCTGCGGGGTGACTCGAACAATTTGTTCGCCTTCATACGGGGTGGAAACAATAATTTGATTGTCACGTTACGGCGATACAGGCTTATATCTTCATTTGTGACCTATTGACAGTTCGCTTGCGGCATATGCCGTTTTCGTCCATTACATTCGTCGGGGATTGGAGAGGAGTTGGGTTTGGGAGATGAATTTAGGATTGGGAGTGTTAAGACGATGGAGAGAGGTTCGTACAGGTTAGATCTGGGGTACCACGGGGACCTGAGACAGGGAGAACTTGTCCCATACCTTAATGCTAATTAGTCAGAGGAAGGGATAATGTACTATTCATACTCATGTAATATTCATTATAATTCAACACATTGATACACTGCCCAAATATGGTAAAAAAGTTGTCGATAGACGTTATGTCTACATGACATATAACCAGCGATGGCGGTAAATTTCGCATTTTGAAGGAAAGTGAAAATGACTGCTGCCTGCAATTTCGTGTTTTTGGGCGAAAAAGTGCGTGAACTATTAGTTAAAAAAGGGAAAAGAAAGAAAAAAAGAGAAGAAAAGAAAAGAGAAAAATACTGTTCACATGATTGGACAAAAAAGGCGCGAAATTTTCGCGTTGTCGCGGTCGCAGTGTTTCTTGGCGTAGCTGAATGAAAACTGGTTTAACCGCTCGACAAGAAGTGAATGAAGGAGCACAATTTTCGTGAAATTCCTTTGGTTATCGCCTCTGGAATATGATATAGACTTGATGTTTCCTCAGAAAAGTTTCTGATCTCGTCATTACGGCTGTGGGAGCTAAAAAACGAGCATTCCAAGTTTGTAAACAACATTGATCGACTCAGCTCGTACTTCGATGTTTGAAAATTTGGTGCTTATGGAAGGGACTAAAAAGCCAAATCAACTACAGGTACGATGTTTTAACCGTTTCTTGTATCCTTTAGCTGTGAATTTTTGTAAGCTTACTGTCCACGGTCTCCACGCCGTAGTTCTTTCCGACTTTTCGCCGCTATGTTTAGGTTCGTAGCCGTGTGTTTGTTCAATTTGTTTTGATTCTGAATTGAACTTTTTAAGACACGAAACACTTGTAACTAAGACATTCTATGCCATTTTACTGTGTTTTAATTCTTGTAGTCACTACTCTGTCCCGTTCTTTAAGCAGACGAAAGCTCTTCGTAGAAACTGTCAACTGATTGTGTACGATAAATTAAATTTAAGCTTGGGAAAAGTTTCGGCATTCACTGCTTGTTGTTTAAGAAATGGTGCGAGGTAAAATATTGTAGTTATTATAGCCTTTTTACTTAATGAAAGGTTGTATATCTCAATGATTTTTTCTCGAAACTGTGATTTGTTATCAATGTGTTGAATTATAAAACAGTTTTGTGTTCAAGCTTGCACAATATGACAAAGGCGCCACTTTCATTCATGAACTGTGTGATGTTGCAAGTTTCGCGCGGTAAAACATCTGTAAGCTTTTTTTTAAATAAAAGGCTTGTCGGCGATATTTTTTCTTCAAACTGTGCCTTGTTATCAATGTGTTGAATTATAAAACTATTATAGCACTCAAGCTTGCGTGATATCGCCTAATTTTAGCCGACTCGGCCTACGGCCTCGTCGGCTAAGTATTAGGCGATATCACGCGCGCTTTCGCGCTATAATAGTTAATTATCCCGCGCGATGACGTAATTGGCATTATATAAGGTAGAATAATATATGCAAATGTGTCAGTTCGCAAAGATTTCCATGGAGGGAGTCAGCCCTCCCCCCCACCCTTTCGCTGACTACATTAGTACTCTGTGTCCCTTGTTGTACTCTCAACAGGGAGAACTTGTCCCATACCTTAATGCTAATTAATCAGAGGAAGGGATAATGTACTCTTTATCTCCTTTGTTTGCATCTTTTTCTGGTGGCTCTTTCTCTTTATCTGGTTTCTTTACATCCTTTTCTCGTTTCTCCTTCTCTTTATCTCCTTTGTTTGCATCTTTTTCGGGTGTCTCCTCCTCTTTATCTGGTTTCTTTACATCTTTTTCTCGTTTCTCCTTCTCTTTATCTCCTTTGTTTGCATCTTTTTCTGGTGGCTCTTTCTCTTTATCTGGTTTCTTGACATCTTGTTCTCGTTTCTCCTTCTCTTTATCTCCTTTGTTTGCATCTTTTTCTGGTGCCTCCTCCTCTTTATCTACTTTCTTGACATCTTTTTCTCGTTTCTCCTTCTCTTTATCTCTTTTGTTTCCATCTTTTTCGGGTGTCTCCTCCTCTTTATCTGGTTTCTTTACATCTTTTTCTCGTTTCTCCTTCTCTTTATCTCCTTTGTTTGCATCTTTTTCTGGTGGCTCTTTCTCTTTATCTGGTTTCTTGACATCTTTTTCTCGTTTCTCCATCTCTTTATCTCCTTTGTTTGCATCTTTTTCTGGTGCCTCCTCCTCTTTATCTACTTTCTTTACATCTTTTTCTCGTTTCTTCTTCTCTTTATCTCTTTTGTTTCCATCTTTTTCTGGTGTCTCCTCCTCTTATCTGGTTTCTTTACATCTCTTTCTCGTTTCTCCATCTCTTTATGAGGGGGACATTGGGGGGTAGCCCATACCGCAATACCGCAGCATAAAATCAAAAATACCGCAATACCGCAAGGAAAATCGACAAAATACCGATACCGCAGGTATGGATATCAGGCGGGTACAAATATTTTTGGAGGGATGTAGGATAAGCGATCTAATTACGGTCAGTTGCACGTTTTACGTAGTCGTACATGTAGTAAGACTTACCTCGTAGAAGGAACTAAAGCTTTCGCAGCAAATGACCACGTGACACTCGTATAACAGTTCCAGGTTGCATACCGAAAATGTTAATTGCTCTCTACTAGTGATATCCCTTTGTTCTTTTAACACTCCGAATGTGTGGTTCCAGGAAATATCCATACCCCCTCCACGGATGATCTTTCAGTTTAGACCCCCCCCCCCACCCCACTGGAATTTCCGTTCCAGGGGGGTTCTTTGACGAACCCCCACCCCCAAGAATTTCCGACTTTTCGTTTTACCCTTTTCAAATTCACAACTGTGTCATACTTTAAAAAAAAAAACGTTCACTTGGTTTACACACAACATTTGTGACCTCTCACGCGAAAACGATACTGACGGCTATCCGTTCGAGCCGTTCAAGTCGTTCAGTCTTGCCGTTGATCAGCCGTTCACGAACGGCAGGAGGCCGTTCGAACGGCTGTGATTTCGTAATTAGCCGTTCAAAAAATTTATTCAGCCGTTCGAACGGCTGCTGCTAGCCGTTCAAAAAAAATCTTCAGCCGTTCGAACGGCCGCTGCTAGCCGCCGTTCAAAAAAATCGTCAGCCGTTCGAACGGCTAGGGCTATCCGTTCGGAAAAAAAAATATTCAGCCATTCGAACGGCTAATGGTTTATTCCGGAATCCGGAATTCGGAATCTTGAGCGTGAAATCCTAAAAGCCGGAATGAACCAAAACATGAAAAATAAATAAATGTCCGTTTAATATCCGTTTAATTTTTCGTACTTGACATCGCGTGGCGCAGTTTTCCGATTCCTTACTTTACCTTTTTACGCCAAAATTTTGACTATAGCGTGACCTGATTGAAAAACGCACGCTGTGGTCTAGACTGAGTATAGTGCAACACATCGCGCTTCGTTGTTAAGCACATTCACAGGCTTAGCCAATCTATAAACAAGGTAGACGAGAGTGAAACTAAGTAGTCGCGATTTTAAATCTGTCACATTCCATCATGAGTTTATGAATGACGCTATTGTATACGGTAGAGATTACAGACGTCATCTAGGGATCTCCAGGAGTGTTAAGGATGATTTTTCAGGTATCCCATGACGCCTAACGCGTAATAATCGATCCTGATGTGTCAAATTTCCTGCGATGGCGAGTACAAGTGGTGAAATTTTACTGACCCTCGCGAGACTTTTTCTTCGGTTCCAACGCGACAAAAGGTGAATCAAATCGTTGTTTGGTTTCTATGTACATTAAAGTTTACTTATATATCATTTGATCCGAGCCTGTTTGCCTATGTATCGCAATATTTTGGTCTTTGTTTCGAGTGGCATACAAGTCTGATTCGCTTCGTTTCTTTGTTGTGTTTTAACCCTTGATCTGTTTTGCGGTGTTTCGTTTTTAATCCTGGATACATTAGCATATAATTACGCCTGATAGTGCCCGGAGAGTGACTCTTTTAAATGCAATACAAGGTCCCCTAAAGTCCTCACGTTTTGTAGAAATTTATGAACGTTGAATTTGGGTCAAAATCGGCGCCAAAACGTTGTTAAAATTCGCTTCGATCGCGTAGATTCTTTGCTTTGGTTTTTACAGTCGAAGGAAATATCGTATTTAGTGCAATTGCAGCTTCCTTTTATGAGTTTGAACAAATCATATGATCGTTTGACACTTTCCTTCGGTGCGAAGCTAATAAATCGCTTGATGTTTATGTTTTTACAAGTGATATGGAAGATGGCAATATTTTTTCATCTGCTGGAAATCGAAGTCTTAATTGTCATCGATGCCTTTCAATTTGTCCGTGTTCAGAAACAGACAAAGTCGCCGCTCTCTTTACTTTTTGGGGAAGCAAACGTGTACTTAATACCGTTAGGAACCTACAACAAGCCAGATTGGACGATGTGATATATGTTTGAATGCTAAAATCTACGCAGTGGATGATGCGCTCGCTTCCAGCAACTCCATGGCAAATGACTGGTCACGCAATTTTAGTTGATAATATAGATCATCGCGTTGCATCATGGGATACCTGGAAAATCCTCCTTTGGAGTGTTTATTTCATAATACTATTTGGGGAATGACAGCAAAGGTCAGCAAATCATCAGCCTGTCAAATACCGCAATACCGCGCAAAAAAACTTGTTTCACCGAATACCGCAATCCGAAATAATCAAATACCGCATACCGCAGTCTCAGACAATACCGAAATACCGCGTTCAAAAATAAAATTTACCGAAATACCGCACGAAAAATGGACCAATACCGCGATACCGCGAACCCCAATGTCCCCCTCCTTTATCTCTTTTGTTTGCATCTTTTTCTGGTGCCTCCTCCTCTTTATCTGGTTTCTTTACATCCTTTTCTCGTTTCGCCTTCTCTTTATCTGTTTTCTTTACGTCTTCTTCTCGTCTCTCTTTCTCCGCCTTTTTGACATCTCGTTCAGTGTTTCTCTTTCTCTGCTTTCTTTACATCTTCTCGTCTCTCTTTATCTGCTTTTTTAAAATCTCTTTCTTGTTTGTCTTCCTCTTTATTTGGTTTTTTTACATCTTCCCGTTTCTTTTTTTCCTCATCAGCTTTCTTTAGATCTTTTCTTCGTTTCTCTCCATCTACTTTGTTTATGTCTTTTTCGTTGTCTTTCTGTTTGGACTCACTGTCTTGTTTCGTCGTACTTTCTGTTTGATCATCGACTGTGCTTGTTTCTTCACATCGATATCTTCCTCGCTTTCCTCCTCCTGACAAAAAAAGGAACAAAGAGTTCAGTTTACCAGTCCTTTCAATAATAGTAAAGTTCAAATTTATTGTAATAAATCAATGTAAGTATTGGAAAACGATCAGTTTAACAGCACCCGACGTTTCCTACTTTGCATAGATCTTAATGTAAGAGGTTAGCGGACTGTATACAAGAGAGAATGTTATTATATCGAAATAGATCAGTAAGAAAGTACTGGACCGAGTAAGTTGTTCAAGGCAGGATTAAGCTAATCCGAGATTTTCTCCAAATCAATGGAGATTTTCCCAAAGTATTTCTGCCTTTAGTTTCGACTTTGAATTGTCCTCACATGTAGCTTAAAATACGCTTTAGAAAATATTTTTTTAAAAGAGAAATGAAATCCTCGGATAAGTTTTAATCCTGGACCCAGTAAAGTACTGCTCAATTCGCCACTCCAGAAATTTCGGGGAGACTAAGCACCAGTTTTCGGCACTAAGCTTTCTGGGATCGTTTAGGTTACGATAGCTTGATGGTCTCCAAAGGCAACCATTAACCAATCATAGCTCATATTGGTTATCCAAACGATCCGGGGGGGGAGGGGGGGGGGGAGAGATCCGCCACTGATTTGTGACCACTATAAAACCTTGCATACTCTTATCGGAGGATCGAGGCATTGGTAGTGATAACAGAGTTTGTACTGATGACATTTGAAAAATTAAATGCATAAATAAATAATAGTGAATAATAATATACTGAAAAGGAACATATATGAAGCAAACTGATGAAGCATTATCGACAGTACCAAAGGAAAGTACTGTTCAATAGCTTTCATTTGAATGGTCACATTGTAGGATTGACTCAAACGTTACAACCACTTTGTACAGCATAATAAACAGCACCACAGGAAAGTACTGCTCACACTTTAGTCACTTTAGAGTTTCAGCCACAGACTCAAAAGTTAGAACCACCTTGTACAATATAATAAACAGTACCACAGGAAAGTACTGCTCAATAGCTTTCATTTGAATGGTCACACTTCAGGATTTTTATAAACAGACTCAAAAAGTTAGAACCACCTTGTACAACATAATAAACCGATGAGGGTAAAACGTGAAATGACAAAGCGGAATGGCATAATTATGCCGGGAATGGCGTATATGCGAAATGACTTAAAGTAAATAAATTATCTCAAACAATTATATGAAAA
Organism: Cladopsammia gracilis; assembly: GCA_022457155.1. NCBI lineage: Eukaryota > Metazoa > Cnidaria > Anthozoa > Scleractinia > Dendrophylliidae > Cladopsammia > Cladopsammia gracilis. The sequence goes on from JAJGOT010000541.1 coordinate 264,352, forward strand.
GCACGCCCTTTTTTCGCGCCAATTTGTAAGAGCAGTCGCCCGGGGGGGGGGGGGGGGGGGGGGGGGGGACTCCCATATGTGGTCGGGCGGCGGTGCTCGTCGTATCTTTTAGGGGTTAAAATTCGGGATCTAGGTATCTTTTAGGGTATATGATGAAAAAACCTTATTTTCCCAGAAAATGGTATCTTTAACGAGGCCAACTAGGCCGAAACATGTTGTAATGTTATTAAAAGGGTTTAAAAATCAGAGCGTCTCCTGATTCTACACTTTGCTGCACACTGGCCACTCCACCAAAACTGAAAATGGTATCTTTTAGGGGTAAAATTCTGGTTGACCACGCCCACTTTGGTATCTTTTAGGGTTCCACTTTTTTTTCCCGACGAGCACCCCCGCCCGACCACATATGGGAGTACCCCCTACACCCCCCCCCCCCCCCCCCCTCTCCCCCCGGGAGCAGTCGCTGGCTCTACAACGGCGATAACAACAATACAACAGCATCGTAAAGGAAAGAAAAAAAAAGAAAGTTGTTAAAAAAGCGGTGAGTACTGTTTATTGTTTTCGCATCCTGCTGCATGGAGAAATTAAATATATAAATAGCCTCTTTCAGACAATTTTGTACCTTGCAACTTCCACTTAAAAAAGCAAACAGTAAAGAGAAATAACATTTTTATACTAAGACTGTTTGGCCTTGCCGAGTAGGTTATTATATAAACAAGCTTGCACAAGAATAAGTTGAATATGTTGATTGTTATGCAAATCGACTAAAGCGAATTGGAGTTATTAGAGTTAACTGAAAGAAATGAAAAAAATATGTAGCTTTTAACAAGCACAATGGAAGACACAAATTAAAACCTTAATTTGGTGGTTAATCTTGACATTAAACATCAAACGTTGTTTTCATTACGTGTTTATAGACCATGTGGCTAATAGTTATTAAAAAACTTTGACTGACCACTCGGATAATAATATTATACATTACAACCCTGCTAACTCTATTTGGATAAGTTAAACATTCCGCTAACTCGAACACCTACCCATTTCCCCTTGGATCGCTTTCTCAGTCAATTACTATCAGATAACTCGAACCCCTGCTATCTCGAACAATTTATCGTTTCCCCTTTGAGTTCGAATTAGCGGGGTTCTACTGTAATTATAAATCGTTCTCATATTACAAATTTTAATTTGTTCCTCTTTATTGTTTCAAAGTTGCAGGTGACTCCTTAATAAGTTGTTCCTGTCTCCCATTTTCCCAAGATGAACTTCGGTCTTTTAATATTCCACTGAGGCGAAAAGCCTTTTCTCTATATTTAGAATGTTTCATATACACTGCAGATAATGTGTTGATTTTGAAGATGGAACACTTCAATCGCCGCATCACTCCGCTCAAACCCACGCGCACAAAATTATATTGTTGTTGGAGAAATGGAGTTGATTGAAAATGAAACTTCCCTTGAAATTATGCAAAAAATATAGTTATTTTTTAGTACAAGTTTCATTTTATTTTAAAGTATATTTACATATTTTTATCGCGCTCACTCCCTTTTGACATCTAATACAGCGAACGAAATTTGTGGATGGATAGGCCGGACCGTTTCATATTGTGTTCACCGTCTATTGCTTTGGGATTTTAATTCCGGGCCTCTAGCTGTAAAGCGAGGAAACGTACGGCGGATGCGGTCTTTGGGAACGGGATTTGCTTTGGCTCCGAATTATGCACGAAGCGTCAGTAACGTCACTTAAAATCAAGAAACAGCTGTTTTGCTAATCGGTGAAAAAAAAGTTTGAATACGCAAACAGGTCAGCCTCCACTGAAAACTACTTAGAACTCCATTATGAACAAACAGGTAACCTTCTCTCGGTGTTTAATTTCTTGCATATCTTTAATATATTAATAAGCAGTGAAAACTTTGCTCGTGCTTCTTGGGTCGCCTTTTTCTTATATTTTTTAGCTCGTACAACCCTTAACAATCACACACAACGATAAAAATGCGTCAAGTTAGACCACTATCTAACCATACATGTAATTCGATTTTCTTAATAACGTTTAGTCGTAAAAAAAAAAACAAACCCATTAGCTTAACTGCATGATATATCATGACATCCAGTGGCCTAACAGGCAGCTGTTATACAGCGTGGCCAATAAACAACCGAGCTAATCGCGCAAACTTAAAATTCAAGAAACATCCATCTGAATAATCCAGCAAGGTTAAACCATGGCCGAACATTTCTGCACTACTCAGTTGGATGATATAGCACAACTTGTTCGCCACCAAAGAAATTCCATCCTGGCTTTCTGTGTTTTACACTCGGTGTTTTCTCTCGTAGCAAATCTTGGAAATCTTTTAGTTATTCGTGCCCTATGGAAAGCTTCATCAATGCCGGCCACTGTAAAGAAGTTGTTCCTGAGTCTTGCTTTCTCTGATCTTTTTGTGGGAATGTTGCCGCAACTGATGTCAGGTGTTATCTACGCAGTCATGTTAAAGATGGCGTCAACTGGAGACTTTAACTTTGTCTCATTCTGTCCAACAATTTTATCGGTACTTTGTTATCTTTCTTCTCTTCTCGCCACTGCATCTTTCCTGAATGTTACCGCCATTGCAGTCGATAGACTTCTCGCTGTTTCACTCCATCTGCGATATCAGGAGCTTGTCACTTCCAAACATATTGTCACAGCACTGGTATTATTATGGTTAACAAGTGCTGTCACTTCCTTTATATACATTTTCCTTCCAAAAGGCGATATTGTAGTTGCGGTTATTATAGTTGTAGGACTACTGACAACAACTGTAGCCTATATTCTTATTTACAAAGCTATAAAATATCACCAGAATCAGATACACAGCCAACTTCAGATGCAAAATGTCCAAGCAATGGAGCTTCTCCGACAACGGAAGTCCGCCTATAACGCTTTGTTTGTCTATGTTGTTTTTTCTAGTTTGCTATCTTCCATATTTGCTGTCCCAGATAATAATGTATGCGACAAAAGGTTTGGGAATTTCCATTTTTGTAGCTATAAGGTCGTCAATGTTCTTGATTTTTCTGAATTCATCATTAAACCCTCTCGTTTATTGCTGGCGATATCGAGAAATCCGCGAAATTGTTAAATGCACAGTGAAGAAAATATTTCGCATGAACGAGAATATGACACAAGATTTGACGCAATAAAATTTGATGGTTGTTAACAAAACTCGAACGTAACCAACCTCCAAATGCAACGACCCCACAAAATTAACAACAGATCGCAAGCAGAACTTGATTATCTGTAGTGAGTAAAACAGTGCAAGTACCGTTTACCAAGAGAATAAGAGAAAGTATAAAAGGACAAAGACTGTTCTTTTCGAATTGTTATTGCAGGAAAAACACCTTATGAATGCATGTTTAGTAAATATTATAAATGGTCACATTTGACACAATTTTATTATAGTAGAACGGCCCACGCCGTATACACGTTTTAGCTAATTGAAATTAGCCATGAAACGAAACGCCATAGAAAAACGCTGCTATATCACAAAGTAACGAGGTATCTAATAGAACACAAGTTAGAGCAGCATTGCACACTTTTAAGTGAACTAAAAATCAAGCAAGTGGATAAATAAATGCAAATGTAAATAAATAAATAAATAAATAAATGAAGAGATAATAACTAAATCGGCAGATACATAAATAATCTTTTTGAATACTTCGGTTCTTCATAGCAAGGAACAATAAAAATAATTAACACAAACAGTCCGGAATATTGCCATAAAGTGTTTGTGATTAAACATTTCTTCTTATGAAACTGTTGTTGTTAAAAAATAATAAAAAAATAGTTGAACAATTTTTCTGCTGCTGTTGTTGTAGTCGAAGATGATTGATGATGAAATGGAGTAGCATCCCATAAATGGAAGGGGGTGGGTTGGGCGGTGGGGGGATTAGCAATGTTTCAAGTCACGAAGTACAGTAAAAACCCGCGTAAAAGAACCTGGATTTTTTCAATTAGCCTAAACAGGTTCTTATATAAATGGTACTTAAAGCAAATTTAGGCTAACTAGGTTCTTAAAATAGCATTGCCCATTGGAAGCTTACATTTGATTTTTACCATTATCTGTTGCATTGAGATGCAGATTTTGATGTTTTATACAGTATATAATTTTTTGTAATTCTTACAGAATAGAACATGATCAGAAAGCAGAATACTGTAGTACTTGAGGAATTATAGGAATGGTGAACACAGCTTCAAAGAAAAAATCATATGTCAAGTAACTTCTTAATAGAATCAGATAATGATCTTTATTCAGCAGTTCCTACCTATACATTTTTATGGCAATTCTACTGATAAGAACTTAACTTAAAATTTTAGCCTGAATAGGTTCTTATGTGGAGGGGGCTTAAATTTAAAATTTTAGCCTAAGGTTCTTAAAACCCAGGTTCTTATACGCGGGTTTTTACTGTACTGGCACCACATTACTGACGTCAAATGAGTTCACCATGGCCACCTTATCTTGTAGCGGACACTATGGGATAGTATCGATTTGAAGATATAAGCGTGTCAAAAAATGATAACACAGCAAAAACTAAGAACACCACCCCCCTCCCTCCCCTCCCTCCCCTCCCTCCCCTCAACCACGCTGAGATATGACTTTGCTCGTACGTTAAAATTAAAACAAAGAAACAGGTGTTTTGTTATCGGTGAAAACAAGGTTGCATACGCAAGAAAAGCATTTTGACTTTAAACATTTAAAGATTTAAGGCGATATTTTCAAACCAAGCAGCTGGCCTCCGCTGAAAACTATTGAGAACCCAACCATTAACAGACAGGTAACTGTCTCTGGATGAAAAGAAAAATTGACACAAACAATAGCGGTGTTTAATTTTATTGCATATCTTTAATCTATTGCTTATGCAATTCTAGTCACTTGACTAAGTGCTGGCACCACATTACTGACGTCACATGAGGTCACCATGGACACATGACCACCTTATCTTGTAGCGGACACTATGAGTTACCAGGCTTAACTAATCAATGACATCAATGATATCAATGTAATCAATGAGTAATCAATGGGTAATCAATGAGTAATCAATTGATTACTCATCGAGTATTGCCAATACTCAATGAGTACTCAATGACTGATATTTTTGGTCATTGATTAGTCATTGATGTCATTGATTAGTCATTGATGTCATTGATTAGTTATTAATTTGCATGAAAAGAGAGGAGTTGACAGGCCAGACACGACTCATAAGCTCGTGATAACGTGGAATGTGACCTTTAAAGTTTTGCATGCTCTAACAAGTTTATCCCCCAAGAATTTTCCTTTTTTGTATGAGATAAGACCAGATAAGGGGAGGCTCTTTGTATATTTCTCTTAGCAATGGTTGGTTCTGAATTAAATGCCATTTGCTTATTAAGATTAGTTTTTAAGATTAGGCAACGCCGGGTGGTACGTTGTTACGAAAGGCAGTATTCTTTTTCGCACGTTCTTTTTTTTTTTTGCTGCAAAGATGACTTTTACCTCGGAAATTATTTTCTCAATGAGATTGTCAGCGAGCCTCTAGCACGGAGGCGTGCTTTGAAGTTGTCGATATTCTCACTGAATGATTTCGCTGAAGAATTTGTTCTTAAAAGTCTCAGGGCTCCACCTTTCCTGAGCCCTTTTCTGATCCCTGGTGGGTGACAGGAAGAGAAATGGGTGTACTGGAATGTCTCTGTTGGTGAAAAATGAGTAATCAATGACATCAATGAGTAATCAATGACCCACAAAATTTTTTGGGTTCGATTAATCATTGATTACTCATTGAGTATTGGCAATACTCAATGATTAATCAATTGATTACCCATTGATTACTCATTGATGTCATTGATCATTGATTAGTTATGCCTGGGAGTTAGTATCTATTGAAAATGTAACTAAGTCAAAAAATAGTAACACCGTCACAGCAAGAACCCGTAGGTAGATCCCACCCCGAAGCCTCAGTAACGTCACTTAAAATTAAGAAACAGCTGTTTAGCTAATCGTTGAAAAAAAGTTTCAAACCGCAAACAGGTCAGTCTCCGTTGAAAACTACTTAAAACTCCATTATGAACAAACAGGTAACCGTCTCTCGGTATTTAATTTCTTGCATATCTTTAATATATTAATAAGCAGTGAAAACTTTGCTCGTGCTTCTTGGGTCGCCTTTTTCTTATATTTTTTAGCTCGTACAACCCTTAACAATCACACACACATAACGATGAAAATGCGTCAAGTTAGACCACTATCTAACCATACATGTAATTCGATTTTCTTAATAACGTTTAGTCGTAAAAAAAAAAAACAAACCCATTAGCTTAACTGCATGATATATCATGACATCCAGTGGCCTAACAGGCAGCTGTTATACAGCGTGGCCAATAAACAACCGAGCTAATCGCGCAAACTTAAAATTCAAGAAACATCCATCTGAATAATCCAGCAAGGTTAAACCATGGCCGAACATTTCTGCACTACTCAGTTGGATGATATAGCACAACTTGTTCGCCACCAAAGAAATTCCATCCTGGCTTTCTGTGTTTTACACTCGGTGTTTTCTCTCGTAGCAAATCTTGGAAATCTTTTAGTTATTCGTGCCCTGTGGAAAGCTTCATCAATGCCGGCCACTGTAAAGAAGTTGTTCCTGAGTCTTGCTTTCTCTGATCATTTTGTGGGAATGCTGCCGCAACTGATGTCAGGTGTTATCTACGCAGTCATGTTAAAGATGGCGTCAACTGGAGACTTTAACTTTGTCTCATTCTGTCCAACACTTTTATCGGTACTTTGTTATCTTTCTTCTCTTCTCGCCACTGCATCTTTCCTGAATGTTACCGCCATTGCAGTCGATAGACTTCTCGCTGTTTCACTCCATCTGCGATATCAGGAGCTTGTCACTTCCAAACGTATTGTCACAGCACTGGTATTATTATGGTTAACAAGTGCTGTCACTTCCTTTATATACATTTTCCTTCCAAAAGGCGATATTGTAGTTGCGGTTATTATAGTTGTAGGACTACTGACAACAACTGTAGCCTATATTCTTATTTACAAAGCTATAAAATATCACCAGAATCAGATACACAGCCAACTTCAGATGCAAAATGTCCAAGCAATGGAGCTTCTCCGACAACGGAAGTCCGCCTATAACGCTTTGTTTGTCTATGTTGCTTTTCTAGTTTGCTATCTTCCATATTTGCTGTCCCAGATAATAATGTATGCGACAAAAGGTTTGGGAATTTCCATTTTTGTAGCTATAAGGTCGTCAATGTTCTTGATTTTTCTGAATTCGTCATTAAACCCTCTCGTTTATTGCTGGCGATATCGAGAAATCCGCGAAATTGTTAAATGCACAGTGAAGAAAATATTTCGCATGAACGAGAATATGACACAAGATTTGACGCAATAAAATTTGATGGTTGTTAACAAAACTCGAACGTAACCAACCTCCAAATGCAACGACCCCACAAAATTAACAACAGATCGCAAGCAGAACTTGATTATCTGTAGTGAGTAAAACAGTGCAAGTACCGTTTACCAAGAGAATAAGAGAAAGTATAAAAGGACAAAGACTGTTCTTTTCGAATTGTTATTGCAGGAAAAACACCTTATGAATGCATGTTTAGTAAATATTATAAATGGTCACATTTGACACAATTTTATTATAGTAGAACGGCCCACGCCGTATACACGTTTTAGCTAATTGAAATTAGCCATGAAACGAAACGCCATAGAAAAAGGCTGCTATATCACAAAGTAACGAGGTATCTAATAGAACACAAGTTAGAGCAGCATTGCACACTTTTAAGTGAACTAAAAATCAAGCAAGTGGATAAATAAATGCAAATGTAAATAAATAAATAAATAAATAAAGAGATAATAACTAAATCGGCAGATACATAAATAATCTTTTTGAATACTTCGGTTCTTCATAGCAAGGAACAATAAAAATAATTAACACAAACAGTGCGGAACATTGCCATAAAGTGTTTGTGATTAAACATTTCTTCTTATGAAACTGTTGTTGTTAAAAAATAATAAAAAAATAGTTGAACAATTTTTCTGCTGCTGTTGTTGTAGTCGAAGATGATTGATGATGAAATGGAGTAGCATCCCATAAATGGAAGGGGGTGGGTTGGACGGTGGGGGGATTAGCAATG